>JAHHFK020000608.1:0-81022 GCA_024533555.2 Aedes koreicus | reverse complement strand
AACTGGCTGCAGGTTCAGCACTTGGTACCGGAGCGTCGGGAAATTTTCTTCGTCCATTCGAGGTGGCGGACGGCGTTGACCAGGTCGAGACTTGATGGACACCTGCTTGCGGATGGCCAAATACTCCGCTCGTTTGGGACAGGCTCAGTTGCTGCCTTCGTGGTTAGCGCCACAGTTGGCGTATTTTGATGGGGCACCTTCATCCATTGGGGCGCAATCCATGGTTGTGTGCACTCTTGCACACTTTCCACGCCGGGGTTTCATGTGGCAGTTTCGGGTCCCATGACCAAACGCCAGACACTTGCCGCACTGTGTCACGTCGTGTTGCCTCGGGCGATACCGGTCCCACCCGATAATTACGTTGAAAAGGGCCCGTGTTTTAACAGGTCCGCCATCGTGACGGAACCGTTCTCCAAATGGACCAGATAGAGTTGGTCCCGATGATTTCCCTGTTGTTGACGTCTGATTGGTCACTGGTTTCAGAGCCGCCGCTTGCAGCTCAGCGACTATTGCCTCCGGAGTGAATTCTGGAAGGCCACGCAGAATCACCTTTAGCGGTTTGTTTCCAGGTGCATTGTAAGTGTAGAACTCGTGTTGTTTGGCGACTAGGTGAGCTCCAACAGCACGGTAGTCAGCGATGTATCTTGATGTTATGAATAGCGGCGGAATCTTCACCTTTTTCGGTATCTCCTGTACCGGGAGCGTAGCAAACCGATTGCTCGCTAGTAGTCGGGCGTTGGGGTCCAATGGTCCGGTGTAAGACATCACCTTATGTTTGCGTTAATTTCAATAGTTCAATGTTAAAAAATCAATAGTTTAAAATATTGAAATCAAGCGTAGAAAATGTGCCGATCGATTGGTGCAAACATTTTAGAAATCAATCGTGAAATGACTTAGTTATTAACACTCAAAACCTGACCGCTTTTTGTGACGCTCCAAATTTTCGTACTCACCACGCGTACCCCTGTATTGAAAACAAAGACGTAGTCCTAAGTCAAAACAACAGGACACATACTCGAAACGAAACACTAGACATGTAACAAAGCACTAAACACTAGACATGTAGAGCCACAAAGGCTAACGAATGAAAATGTAAAACCAAATGCAATAATTAACAATCAAAATAAATAAACATTTAAATAGAGTACGGAACGGGCTTTAAGCAGGACATCAGCTGGGATATTTGATGAAGCTGTATGTGATCTGCAATTGAAACTGCCAAAATTCAGATGTTAATCCCTCTGCTTGGTTCTTTTCAGCGTGATTGAACAAAGTTCCCAGTTGCAGGTATTTATTAAGAGCATGCAAATTGCTTTTCGATCCTGAAGTTTTTTTTTCTGCACTGAAATCCGTACAAAAACTCACAACATTGTATGAGTGCGATTCCGAGCATGTGTGGGAAGGCGAAATAAAATAGGCCAGTTCACCATTTGCTGCTAATGTCAATTTTCTCAACCCGCTTCTTCGTTTTACCTACCGCTCTCGTAAACAATCAAACCACAACACGTCGATTGCTATGATCACAAACTCGTCTACTAGCAAGTTATGAGACAGACGTACACTACGAAACTTTTAGTTTTTCATTGATCTGTACACAGGAAAAAATCTTGTAGTAAAAACTACCATTATACTTGACTATGCCTATCTTCAAAACTACCATGAAATTTCAGTCAAATTAACTACGTTTATGGTAAAATCATTTGTGGTATGTTTGACAGACCTCATATTGATATTCACCGCACCATGGTTGATCTAATCGCAGGCATGGTAAAATCAAACGCATTTATAGTCAGGTGAAAATTGTTGGTATTTGCGCTTAATTTAACCCTCGAAATGGTAGTTTCTACTGCGGTTTTTTTTGCGTGTAGATTGGCAATGTGTGTTTCTTATTTCTTTTACTCTCACGGTATTCTTCGACAATGCGACTGTGACGACAAACAAATCTCGGGTTTGTTTTCATTAGGGGGAAACTAACATTGAGAGGGCTCACTCTCTTTCATTCATTACAGCGCCATTATAAAACTTTCGTGGCATTCTTTAATACAGATCGAAACACAACAGTGGTTGCTAGCATACTCTACAAATAGTAGAATGAAAAACGTAAAGGTGATTGCAATATCAATGAAAGAGAAAGTAGTCAAACAGAGTCTCTCAATAACTAAAAAAAAAATAAAATCCTCTTTCCCAAAACAAATTTTAAATTTCCCCCCAATAATTTTCTTTCTTTCTCAAAACCCAATCAAACCCTTTTCCACCCCTATGGCATTAGATCACGCAGAAAATCAAGTTCTTTTATCTGTGTAGAAAATGAGAAGAATGATTAGTCATTTCCATTTATTTCCAACTACCTTTATTGCTTAACTTGACAGATACGCGTATTTCGTCTACAATGTGCAGACTTCTTCAGTGTCGTGTACTAATACTCGACTGAACAGTCGGAAGTATTAGTACACGACACAGTCGAGTATTAGTACACGACACTGTAGAATTCTGCACATTGTAGACGAAATACGCGTATCTGTCAGGATAAGCAATAAAAGTAGTTGGAATTAAATGGAAATTACTAATCATTCTTCTCATTTTCTTGTTACAGATATTCCACTAAACAGCTCACACTCTCCAGGATTCAGTCTCTCAATGTTAGATTCGCCCTAATGAAAAAAAAAACCCCCCTAGAAATGTATACTGGGCTGTCAGACCAACCTGTTAAGACATTTTTATCATATCAAAACAATAGAAGCATACGCTCGTGAAACTTACAGTGCGAAGAGCTACGATAACGTCTCTGAAAACAATTATAATGAATTGACTGTTTTTGCAACAATATTTTAGCTTTCACCATGTGCTGTGTTGAAAGTGTCTGACTAACTGTTTGACATTTAGGTTAGTTGAAATTTAGCCAATTTGGCAATTTTATTTCACTATACAGTGGAGGTAATTTTAAGAGAGAAAATGCTAGTGGAGACACCGGGCACGCAACAGATTTGAAGCGCTGGTATTACTTGCTGAACTGTATTTAATGGTTGTTTTACACTGATGCTGACCAATAGTGTTGGCGAGCCAGCTTATGCAATCAACATGTATGAATTTAAATAACTTCTGAAATAGGCATGCTGTCAGATGCTGATGCCTATTTATATCGCAGATGCGCTATAAAAGACTCACTTCCACCTGCGCTTGTGACCCAGCATTTACATCAACAGCTCAAATATTCCTACGTGTCCCAGGGGCTCTTTGTTAAACTTTAATCGCATTCATTAGTTTTGCTCCCGCAGGCATCCTATTAGGTCCAGAAAAGCAAATACCACCCATGCTAACCATGTATGACAAACAAACTATTGATTTCTTTACAATTTCTCGCTGATCATCCTCCGTAGCTTGTCGAGATGGTATGCAAGGTTAGGCATTCATACTTTCACCATAGCCTGCAGTACAGCACTTACATACAGGTATTTCACCAAGACCACAAGCTCATGACTGCACAAAATTGAAAAGCACTTCCCACTGCACAGATCCCTACGTCAACGATGGATGCGATGGTGGTCATTGAGAAAATGGAAAATCTGTTACCGATATTTCTCACTTACTCACTCACCCCCTTTCCGTTTGCCAGCTTGACCATTTTGTCTAAAAGGATACCGCTTTTTTCGGAAAGATACAGTGAGTTGTGTACAACTTCTGCTTTCAATTTATCTCCGTCCTGGCCGTAGGGCCGTTTTCACAGGACAAAACACGTATCCAACCGAGCTGGCTTCACAGTTGCCTTCAACTTGCCCAGCAAAGTTGGAATGGTCACTGGGGAGCTGGAATACCTGTGCTTTTGTCGTACTTGGGGGGTGGGTAGCTGGAAAACGATGAAACCACCCAAGCGAACAGTGCATAAGTCAAGCCACATTCAGTACGGCGGGAAATGAGGTGATTTTTCATGAATTCACAAAAGTTGGGCAAAGCTTAAGCAAAATGCTTTGTTGGGATTTGAATTGCTAGGCATCGCATTTCGATGCTAAACAATCAGCTGGCATGAATTATTGATTCAATATCCGATGAACTTTGTAAATCCATCCAAACCTCGAATATAAATTACTTTCAATTTGCTTCAGCTAATGTTTTGATTTGAAATTGTGATTTTTGCGCTCTCTCTCTCATTGACGAAGAACTGTATATAAAAAGGTGAATGAATTTCGAAGATAATTGTAATCCTACCCTTGGTAAACCCCTTCCACTCGAAACAATTCATCAACTTTCAATAGAATGGCAAACGATGTTGAAAACTTTTCAACAGCATCAAAATTTAATGGATGCTTTATCTCCAAAAATAAGATGCCGTATAATAACTGCAGAGAAGAAAACGAAAAACTTTTTAATAAGCCTCTTGACTGATTCCTAATATTCCCTAATTTTTCCCAATTTCCCATTAACGAGTCCACAAAAGCGAGGGAAAAGTTCATCCATTCTGAAAAGCAATTATCATGTGTGTATCTTCAGAAAAAAAAAATCCATCCTTTTCGGATTCCATTTTCCAGCCGCTGCTACCTTTTAGGGATTGGGAAATTCTCACATTCACATGTCTGACAAATTTTCATGAATGTAATTCAATTTCCCAGTCACCGTGTATGACTCGTATACCTGAACCTACCAAACCGTACTACTTACATGTTGAAGCAATAAAAGCAGATTTAAAAACTGATCCCCTTTTAGCCGTAAGCAGTGAATTGTGAAGGATGGAAAAAGATGAGCTGCATCAATCCTCCCAAGGGTCGATGGAACTTTCTTATGATTTGAATTCTGATCTGACACACCCCTCGATGGGATTTACCCGTAGTCGATTCCTTCTCTTATCATATGGGAGATTTAAGAAGAGTAACGAAATGACGTGCAAAAAAGAATGATACTGCGAGGTGATTTTCGTAGAAAATTTTTCTCAATCCTTGGGGAAAATCTGGTCTGGGACTTGGTCAGTTCGGTAAGCAGATTTTCGCCGGTATGCTTCCTACCTACTGGCAAAGTGAGGATAATTGAATTTGTTTCGAAAAGTTCCTCAGTGTAACGGATACGGCATGATAATTTTGTAAATGTTCTTTTTTTTTGCGGATTAGTACGATGAAATTGAAACGTTTCGTTTGGTACGGATTACTTACCCATAAATCTCAGGTTTATAACAGCAAAATGTTTAGCATTCTTTAACACAAATGATAGTTGAGCATGTCACACACAAACAGAAATAGGCGGTATTATGAAGAGCACGAAAATGCCATAGTCGATACCACGGCTAAAGGGTGTCCACGATGAAATTGCCACACACAAAATTGATTCGCAAAATTCGAGTTTTCATCCGATTGCCATCAAATTTTCAGGGATTGAGAAATAACTATTAAACTTCATTTTACCATTTTACTCGTATTTTATTTACAGTCCATACGCAAATGCCCGCACCTTGGCCTTAACCCCGGCCATAAGATTCTGCACAACCTGTGAATCAACCGTTTTTTGCATGTAAACCCATACTTTCTTCAGTTCCTCGACTGTCTTCACTACCTTAGGTCGTTTAAGAAGGTGCTGCTTCATAATCGCCCAGTACTTCTCGATGGGGCGGAGCTCCGGAGTGTTGGGAGGGTTGAACATTTTCGGTACGAAATTGACCTTATTGACCGCATACCACTTCAGCACGTCCTTGGAGTAGTGGCATGAGGCCAAATCCGGCCAGAAGATTGTTGGGACGTTGTGGGCCTTCAGGAGAGGAAGCAGCCGCTTCTGGAGGCACTCTTTTATGTACACCTGTCCGTTCATCGTGTCCTGGGTCACGAAAGGTGCACTCCGCTTCCCGCACGTGCAGATGGCTTGCCAAACCAGGAATTTCTTCGCAAATTTGGACATCTTCTGAGTGCGGACATGCTCCGGAACGCTGAACTTATCCTTGGCCGTGAAAAACAGGTTGCCGGGGATCTGTTTGAAGTCGGCCTTCACATATGTTTCGTCTTCCATGATGCAGCATTCAACTTTCGTCAGCATGTTGAGGTACAACTTCCTGGCACGGGTTTTGTGCGGACTTGTTCTGCTTCTCGTCGCGATTAGGGGCCTTTTGTACCTTGAACGTTCGAAGCCCAGCCTTAGTTTTGGCCTTCTGGACAAAACTTCGGCTTAGGTGCAGCTTCTTAGCCACATCCCGAACGGAGGCGTTCGGATTTCGGTTGAAGGCCCCAACTACGCGGTTGTGATTTTTGGTGTTGTACGGAATACTTTTTCCTTCACTTCTGGGCTTCCGATCGGTGGTCAACCGTTCCTCGAACCGCTTAATCACTCGCGACACCGTGGAATTCGCGATTCCCAACGTTTTAGCGATGGAACGATGCGAGAGATCCTTGTTCTCGTGATGAATGCGCAAGATTTTATCACGCACGAGCTGTTCTTTCGACTCCATTTCCGCGAGTTTTGATCACAGGACTTTAAAACTTGCAGGATGTAAATAATGCACTATGAACTAAATCCACCCAAATTTTCATTGAATTCTACCCAACGGTTAAAAAGTTAGAGCAATTTCATAGTGTGGCAATTTCATCGTGGACACCCTTTAAAAGGGCGTGATTTCATAGTTATACTGTATGGATTTAATTGATATATGATTGATATGTGCCCAGACATATGTTTTATTAAGGAGTCATGAATATCATTTTATAGACTTGTAGAACGCTTTAAAATTTCAATAAAACTTCATTTATCGTTTTATAATTTAGGCTTGCCTTATATCTACACAGAAAAAAAAGAATTTTAACTGGAGGATAAAATTTCCCCTCGTTTTATATCAAGCCAAAGGAAGCGTAAATAATGAAATTGTTTGCAATCTTTAATGTGCCATACAACAATGTTTGCAATCTTTCATACAACAGACTAGATTCAGGCGTTATCTGGCTTAAATTTACATTAATTTCTGGCAAATCTAGCGTTCCTTTTATGTGCATTAGAGAACGTCCATTAATTACGTCACGCAAAAATTGACTTTTTGTAACCCCCCCCCCCCCCCATGTCACGTTTTTTGTATGGACCTTCAATTTTTTTTTGTATGGATCGTCACGTTTTCTCGAACCCCCCCCCCCCCCCCCCCCCCCCCCCCCCTACTGCGTGACATAATTAATGGACCTTCCCTTAGATAACGCAGAAAATTACATGTTTTTTTCAAACTGTGTATGGTTGAACTTGCAATTTGAGTTGGTGCAGTACGGTTTATTTGTGTGTGTATATTATATTATAGATATTTCGATAAAATGTATTTCATTAAAACTAAAAACTTGATTTGATACTTGCAGAAGTTTAACTTTTGAAAAATGTAATGTTAAACGCTAAATGTAGACGCAAACCGACACGAAAAATCCTGACACGGACATAAAAATGCAGAAAACAAATTAGAAGGCATTCAAATGGATAATTTATAAAGTCTGAACAAAGGCGACTAGTTCACCTAATAAAGTGTGAGGTTTGCTGATCGTCTTGCAATCCCCAAAACATTATAGAAACCTCGTCATCAGCAAACAATCGATTACAACGGTCAATAAAAGCAGGTGCTCGTGCGCTCTACTTGAGTTAATTTCGAAAGTTGTTTTCGGCTCGTTTTCGTCAAAAGTGCATTCACTGAAATTTCAATCCCAATTTTGTCGGGATGGACAAGTCGACAAATTAAAACCATCGACATGAATCAGATGAGTGTTTATTTATAAGTCAACTTGTCAATCCCAATAAAATTTGTTCTAATTTAAGTGACAAAAGTGTTACGACGAAAGTGAGCCGAAAACGTCTTAAAAATACACGGAAAATAATCCACACATATTTCCAATTTGCCACACATAAAATCCAAGTGAAATTCCACATCATATTCATTTGTTCACACATAAACAGAACCTTCTGAGAAACACAAGTGAAGTTTATGTGGCAAATGAAAACCACAACCCTCCAGCTCTGTTTTGGCTTCTTGTCAGTATGCAAAAATCGTCCTGGAATGGTATAAGGCATACGAGATCAAATACGTGCCAAAAATATCCAATTCGCCTAACTGTTCAATTCGCCAGAACTTCACCCGATAGAAAAATACTGGGCTCTGGTTAAGTGGAAACTCTTTGTAACTAAGAAGAAAGTAAATGGGATCGACGATTTCAAGAGAAGGTTTAGAACCGCCACCGCTAGCGTATCTGAGGATATTGTACGGAATCTGATGGCGGGTGTACCACAGAAAGTTTGAGAATTTCACAGAAAGAAGGATTAACATCTCAATCAACTGTTTTTACTTTATAAATAACTCTCTTATACTGAAATAAACAATCGGTTTAGTTGAGTTATGTCTAGATTTTTGCTGCAACTATCTTAGTGTCCACAATTTGACGTGAACAGGCTTTAAGTCGGATGGAACGTGTGTTGTAAAAATTGTTTGCTAATGATGAGGTTTTCATACTACATGGTGATCAATAAGTTCGGATACACTTTCAAAACATGTCCAAAAAATGAGAATAAGGTGTTGCCCAGTTAGAATTGGAACATAGACTATTGCGTATATTTCGGAAATACATCTACAAAATAGTATTCTGTTTTAACTAAAATGTTCGACTTTATGTGAACTTCAGAGAGAAAATACAAAAAAAAATAATCATCTCGATTTCTCGATTACGTTTCATCAACCGGCGCACATTATTCTCATCCATCGTTTTGGCAATCTTATTCCACTTGGTTCTCAATTCATTGATGCTTTTGACGACACTGCCATTCACCTTCAGCTGCATCTTCATCATAGCCCAAAATCTCTCTATCGGTCTGAGCTGGGGACAGTTTGGTGGGTTGAGTTCATTCGGTGTAAACTGAATCCCGTTGGTTTCATGCCACTGTAGCACTGTAATGACAGCTTGCAAGATCTGCCATGACAGGTTCATTGTGGGATCTGATGAATGGTAATATTCGCTTTTGGAGACATTCCGTTCTGTACAGCTCTGAATTAAATGTCTTATCAGTGATGAAAACCTTGGTTTTCCTACCGCAGCTACAGATGCCTTGCCAAATCGTGTATTTCCGTGCAAATTTATCTGCAAACACAAACTTGAATTTGGGAGGAACATCTCCCCGAGTCGTAGCCAAGTAAAATTTTTGTCGCGGTAGCTGTTTGAAATCGGCCTTTACATAGGTTTCATCGTTCATGAGGAGACAGCCATGACTTGAAGCCTTCCCGGAGACGAATCCGTTGCACGGTACTGTGTGTGGCGCGAAATTTTTTGGCCAAATCGCGGTCTGAGATGTTGGGGTTTGCCTTAATGTTCTTGATGACTTTGTTCCGCAGTTGACGGTTGACAGTACCTGCCCGACGCTTGCTTTGAGGCTTGCGATCCATCGACAAAGTTGCTCTGAACTTTTTCAAAACACGCCACACGGTATTTCGGGGAAAACCCAAGTTTTGGCCCAGACCACGAAGGGTCTTCCAAATGATTGCACACAACTATTTTTTTTCTTTCTTCTTCCATTTTGTATTTCTCTGAAACACGTTAGAACTGCACCGCAAAGAAAAACGTCTGATGTTGTTATTGTTATAGGGCGCACAAAAGATGTCAGGGTCAGGTCAGGGTCGCTGTAAGAATCAAAAATGTTTGTTCCAACACTAAATGGGCCACACCTTACTATATATTTTATTCTGGGTTTGGAGAACGATTACAGCATATCTCTTGGAATGACCCGCCCTATGAATTTCTTCACCAGCTTCAATCGTTTTGCAAACGCGTCTCCAGCGGCACGCACGTACTTCATGTGGATTTCGTGCCAAATTTTGAGGATGACTTTCTTGAACTGGTCCAAGTTGCTGATTTTGTAATCATTCAGCTTTGACAGCATGTAGAACCAAACAAAACAGTCCAATGGATTTAAATCTGGGCAGCTGGTAGGCAACATATTTTTGTCCAGGAACAACATTCGCTGTGTGGGCTGGCGCACCGTCTTCCTGGAACACATAGTGGTCATTTCCGTAGAGTTGTCGTAGATTTTTACGTTTTTCTCGATACCAAGGGAAGCTAAACCTCGCTTGCAAACTGCCCCCCAAACCATCAGTGACGCTGCACTTTGGAACCAAAGAATGTTTATTTGATCATTTGATCGATCATTTTACGCAGAGTGAGGCTGTTCCTGCAAAAACCGTTTCTCTTCCGAAAACATGAAGTAGTAACCAGCGTGCCGAGAGAGTATCAACTTGACTCTAGCCAACGTCTTTTTGGCGGTTACTTCCGAGACGCCTACTTTTTTTGCAAGCCTTACATTCAAGATTCTTGCTGAGAATGGTGCAGCCGGTTCCCGTGGAAACGTCGAAATCAGCAGAAAGTTTCCGTATTGAGTTGTTCTTTTTGCGCCGGCTCCGCTCCCTCACGATCTTGATGATTCGTTGCGTCCTTATCGAACGTGGCCGACCGGATCTCACACGGTCCACGATCGAAGATGTCTTCTGGTATCTCTTGATGGCCAGACACACAATGTTCCGCTTAACCACAAAAGATCTCAGACGTCGGATTGGTCGGGTCCGACGAAAGACGTAGGACAAACAAAAACTGTCAGGCACAGCGATGTCAATGTTCCTGATTTTTCATGATTTTCCAGACTTTTTAATATTTTGCCTAAAATCCTGACAAGCACCATTTTTTCCAGATTTCGATAAAAAAAAATTTGTCCCGTTTCGTCTCGGCGCTCATAGAGTGATTTATCTTTTTATAGTTTGTTTCTCTGCCAAAAGCTGATCATTTATTTGCTGAACAAGTTGGAGGCGACCCGGTTTTTGCGAAGCAAATCAATATTATAAAATTGTAAATATGTCCAAAAAACGACGCACGCCAACTATGAGCGGAAGCTTGTTTAATTATTCATTAAGAGAAACGGCATGTATTTCACCATTTGTGAAAGATTTTGATGATTTGATAATATCTTCGCAGAAAATGTTGAGACCGAATATTCCCAGCATAATGATGATGCCGATGACAAGAATGATACCGAGGGCATGGATAATGCTCTAGCAGGACCTTCCAATTTAGAAGAGTGATGGATTGTGAAATTGAAAACTCTACTTTTTAATCCTTATTTTCAGTGACATTTTGTTAGAATGTAACTGTTGAGTTGAGATTGGGAGCAACAGGTTTCATGGCTGTCTCCTAGCACTGATTGTTTTGCCGGATTCTGTCGAATTTGCAAGAATGATGTTAAAATTTCCACTGGTACCAAGGATTTACAGAAGCACGCTGCGTCTCAAAAGCATCAGAAGAATCCCTTGTGTTAATCACCAGAACTTACTTCTCCACCGGAAATAATCCACACATATTTATTGGCAAAAATCCATAGAAAATTCCATATAATACTAATGTGTTCACAAATAAACAAAACCCTCGTAGAAACACAAATGAAGTTTATGTGACAAATGAAAATTATGTGTGGCCACACATAGTGGTTATGTGTACACATAGGAAGTATGTGTGGTTACTAATAGATAGCATTTGTTAATCGCATTGCAAAATCCATGTTGCGGACACATAGATATTATGATTGCTTTTTTATCAGTGTGGGAAGGTGACTCGTTAACGATCAAAGACTGTTTTTACAATTAAATCGAAGTGGTTGAAACGGACCTGCACGCGTTAGTTACAGCTTCGTTTAAGGAGGACGAAATTCGGCAAACATACTTTTGCATATACAAACTAAAAGACGATACATGAAGAAATTAAAATCGGTCCATAAAAAAACGCATTCATGACCCATAAAACTCTGGTCAATATCCAAAATAAAATGAAAATGATCCATGAAATTTATCAATGTGATCCATAATTTATATAAAATTTAGCAATAAAATGTCAAAAATGTACCGTTATATATCTAGGGAATGATCGATAAAATTGTTCGGATTACCCATAAACATGTTACAAATGATCCAAAAATGGTTTAATGCCGTTCTTTAAATTTCTGGAATCATGTGCAGGATTCATAAATTATTGAAAATGTTCCAACGAATTTAAGAAATTTAAACGAGGTTAATTTTGAGGATCAGAATTACCTCAGTGAGAGAGATGAACATGTAAAAAAAAAAAAAAAAAAATAAAAAAAAAAATTTTTAAAAAAAACAACAAAAAATAAAAATATTTTTCTTCTCCTCTTTTCTAAAAAAACCAAACAAAAAAAAAAAAAAAAAAAAAAAAATTTTTTTTTTTCCCTTTTCCCCAAAAAATTATTTTTGGAAAATTTGTCAAAAGACAAAAGGCACATTGGCTTTTCCCCTCCTCCGCCAGTTCACATCATGTTTGTTGATCCTACCATACTTGCCAGCATCAGTGGAACGATTATTCTCACAATTCAATTTAAACAATTCAAAAATGAGGAATAGATTGGGACATAGGCGTAGCCAGGATTTCAAATAGGGGGGGGGGCGAGTTTTTTTTTAGAGAGAGAGAGAGAGAGAGAGAGAGAGAGAGAGAGAGAGAGAGAGAGAGAGAGAGAGAGAGAGAGAGAGAGAGAATACATCGTCTACAACCAGTGGTTGCACATACTGAACAATTAACATTAACGGACACTTAACGGACAATACAACGCCCGGTGGACCAGTAGAGTAAGGGTCATTTTCATGTTCCGACAGATGGAGCGGGAATGGAGCCCTATTTATGTGACATTACGCCTGAATGCTGGTGGATTATCTTCTCTACTCTCACCCAAAGTATTTGACAATACTCGTCCGTTTCTTGCAACAAGATTAAAAAATTCTAGGCTTGTTCTGGAATAAAAAAAAAACGATTTTAAAAACTTTAGATTTTTCCCATGTTTTTAAATCAAACCACATTGAATGCCAAACATTTAACGGGTCATGTTGGATTTTTGTATAGAATAACCACCGAATTTGTTTGCAGTTTGTACTGAAAATGTACTTTTCATCCGCGACCCTCTCACACAAAGCAACACAGAAGAAACACCGTTTTTTACTCACCATGCTCATCTTCCTCTAAACTCTCCACCGATTGCTTGTCGATCTGCCAAACTTGGAAGACATCTGCATAGAGTTATCTCAAATTATAATAATCCGTCCAATCTATCACAAAACGTTGCGATTGGTTGAGCGGACTGGAGATAATGAAATCCATTTGTATAAGGCCAAGTCTCTCCCGGTTGGTATTAAACCGATGAGCATGGATATCAATAGAAACATAAAGTTACCAGAAGGCACAAAATGCATCTACGGACTCTTATTTTTACGAAATCCCTCAATTTCAATTTTTAATGGATTAGCATAGATTGTTCATTAGACACTTCAACTTGATTGATACAGTTATTAGTTACAGCAGTGCAATAGATTGTAGAATACAGTAGTAAAAATTGTAAGTTACGAAAAAAAAGTTTGGTTCGAGCATCGGCTGTGAAAGGTTGTGTCGATGCTTTATTACGCACTATTTTCCTATCGAGCCTGGCGCGTTTCGTGTTGTTTCGGTTATCTATAATTCGGTGTAACGAGTGATCGAGTGAGCACAGTAAGAGAACAACAAAGCGTCTCTCAAGCGTTCATAAAATTATCCTTGTTTTCGTAACGGAAAACCACCATCACACTTTGTGAGTGGCTCCAATAGCATCCTTATTATTGGTTTAACTCAGATCAAATCGGATTTCCAACATTATAAAAAATCACCTTGTTTTTCCGATGAAAAAACACCATTACACTTTGTGTGTGGCCCCAATAGCATCCTTACTGTTGTAATCGGTTCGAATCAGAAATCGGTACTAGTATTTAAATATTATACTAAACGAAGCGTGAATTCAGCTTATTGTTAACCAAAACGAACCCTGCTGCCATCCAATCTTGTCATCCAAAATCCCAGTGATTTCTCGTGGAAGTGCGGCGGTGGTCTCGGCTTCCAATAAAACGTCCAAATAAACGTTAACGCATTACTACCCTTTCCTTATTTGACCTGCATTCGGGCGAGGCCAGCGCCGGTATTGCCTTAGTTTGGGATCACCAGTTTTACACATTGAGCATGTTTGCATCATCTGTTGATCTTCTGAGTAATAACAGCTGAACTGGCAGTAACGGAATAACAACTTCGGGCGGTCAATCATGCTCATTATCCTGCTCATGCTCATAAAAACTGATAAATTATTTGAATAGGATAAGACAACTGAAACTTCTCGCCCTGACTAGCTTGCTGTTCTGCTTCTCACACGCTGAATCAAACTGTAAGATATGATCAACATATATTCTCAATAATACGAAACTACAGTACCCTAAAACGGGGAAAGCGGGGTAACGGGGCGGTTTGGCCCATGCCATAAATAGTTCAAATAAATATTTTTCTAACTATCAACTGTGTTTCTCAATCTAGTATTATTTGGCTTCTCAAAGCTATAGCATAGGTTTGAATATTCAGTTTTTTGATTAACCAAGAACTGAACATTTTACTGCGCATAGCTTCTTCAACTTTCAGCTAGCGGGGAAAAAAATCAATCAATGCTTATCTAATAGCTAACATTACAGATTAAGAGATATTTCCCTAGTAGCACATTTGTTTCAACCCAGTAAAGGTGACTGCTCTGTGACTCAATTAAGTCACAATAGAGCTGCTGAAACCAGTTTTGACTGTTGTGTGCTGCTTGGGGTTTTTAGATACTTTAGGCTACATAGGTTGGGTTCTAGGTTAAAGGAAAAATATTGTAATAAAATTGTTACTCGTAACTATTTAAAAACTATTATATAATTACAACTTTTTTCTCATGGATGTCAATTTTTTACGCTTTTTTGCTACAACTTGTTACAAAATCGAGGCAACTTCGCGTAATTTGGCTTTTTTATTTAGGCAAAGGAGCAATCTGACAAACATCCCAAGCAACACAAAATCGTCATATTTGGTTACAGTGACTTGATTGTGACTTAATTGAGTAGTATTGGAGTAACATCAACTGTATTGCAACAAGTTACCTTGCAACCTTCTAGAGATAAAAAATAAATAATAATGTATTGAAACAAATAATAAAATTCTAAAAATAAAATCAAAACTTAGGGGGGCCCCAACCAAAAAGTGGGGGCCGCGCCCCGCCCGCCCCGCCCCCCCTCCCCCCCCCCCCCCCACCCCAAATATCAACATTCTATTTTCACATATATTTTTTTTCTTTTATTTCGTCTAACACTATTATAAAATTAAAATAGAATTCAAACAAAAAATAAATATAAAAAAAAAAAATAACAGATAGCTCTAATAACGAAAACAAAAATCAAAAACACACAAAACAAAAAGAACAAAAAAAAAACACAAAAAAAAAACAAAAAAACAATACACAACAAAAAATATAATACAAGAGTTCACAAGAAGAAGGGAAAAAAGTACAAAGTAAAAAAAGGCATTAGGTCCAAAGTAACATAGGGAGAGACTCTCCGCCGCCGTCCTCTTTGCGCCCCCCCGCCTATTTACCACCACACTACACCTTCACCACCACACCACCCACAAAAAAAAAAGGAAAAAAAAGAAACAAAAACGACAAAAAAACCCCAAAACCCTATAAACACAACCCATCAACAAAAAAGAAAAAACACGAAGATAATTTCTCAATGTTACTTTGGACCTAATGTATTGTTCAGCTTGATTTCTTATATTCAAGCAACTATAAATTATTGTTATGAACCGAATGTTCACTAGATATTCGCAAGCAATTCATTTATGAAAAGCAGTATCCATAAACGTTCTTTGTTAGCATCTGACGCGGATGCAGAAACCGTCTCAAAATGACGCAACATTAACCGCAAAAAAATCGTTTCAAATCCAAATAGATTTAAAATTACTGGCACTGTTTGCTAAATGATTTAACTATATTTTGAGTTGATCCCATCGTCCGTGCTTTCAATGACGAAAGGTTCATGACTCTGCTATGAAACGAAACGGTTCGATGCGTAACAAATTTTCCACGGTCGTTGAATCTGACTCATATTTGTGTACACTCAGAGAAAAAAAAATTAAACCAACTAGTTTAAAAATCACAACAATATTAAAATAAGTCAGGAGGCTGGTAACCATATCCTATTACTAACGTTTGCAACATATCACGGGTCTTTATTGAATAAGGCCCGTCAGAAAGTTTTCACTACGGGTACGTACGCCAGTATTGTTATGACTGGGACAGACATACAACGTACATCCATAGACTAACTCTAAGACCAGTAGGTCCCGAACAAATACGATTTTTTTCTTGGCTCAGTCAGTACTAGCACATCGGTCCCAAGCTCGGTCCCAAGCTTAATAATTCACCCCTAATAATGAACTCACACGAACACACTCTCAAATAATCTGTCAAAAGAACACAGCAAATTAAAACAAAGGCGCAAATATGTATAGTTAGGTGCTGGCTTCAAGGTGTACTTCGGACCAAGGGGTTCTACAACAGTGAACCAATTTCAAATCGCTAGTTGCATATTGATTGTTGGTACATCCAGCGGGATAGTCAGGAAGAAAATGAATTTATTTTTTGGCTCAGGAAGTACTAGCACACTGGTCCCAAGCTCGGTCCCAAGCTTAATGATTCGCCCTTAATATCGTAGCTCGCACCAACACACCCTCGAATATTCAGTCAAAATAACATAGCAAATCAAAACAAAGCCAGAGATACTAATACCGAAAGGTACTGAAAAGCGCAAGAGTGTATAGCAAGGTGCAGACTGCAAGATTTACTTCAGACCTAGGGGTTCAACAACAGTGAACCAATTTCAAATCGCTCGTTACATATTGATTGTTGGTACATCCACAGAGAACAGACATTGATGTCCATATAACTTTTCTTGAAAAACGTGTGTAAAAGTTAATATGGGCAGCCGGTATAAAAAAAACAAGGGCAGAGAAAAACAAACAAAATTTTTCAGGTTATGTGCTAGGCTTTTTATTGATAAACATTGACATGGCAGTTATCGCACAACTGCAGCGCCGCCTACCAGGAGCATAACGACATACATTTGAAATGTCGGTTTAAAATTTTACACAAGTAGCAGACCGCAGATGAACGTCTGTTCTCTGTGGTATATCGTTGTACTGCTTTAGTCTAGTACGTGTTATTTTATTTTTATTTATTTTTTTGGTACTGGATTGAAGTATTTGACAGTTCGTACAGCGGTCAGCGTTGTATGTTTGTCATAAGTATTATAAACAATTAATCTTCTGTCATTTGGATGTTACACTGATAAAAAGCAATGATAATATCTACACTCAAAAAACAATGCACTTTATATTTAAGTGCAATCACCTATAGATTTGGGCAAAGTGCAAAGTTATTGCTCTGTATTGTTGCGGCACTTATTTTTTATTAAATGTGGTCAAATAACCATATGTGCAATAAATATATAGTCTTTAATTGCAAGAGCTGAATAGATATTAATTATAGTGTACATGGATTGCATTAACTTGTCCTAGCAAAAATCAAATGAGTTTTTTAATACGTTTTATGTGAAAAGGTGCATGGATTTTATTTTTTCATAAAGATTTTAGTATTGGATTTTTTGTACTTGTCATGTAATAAAACAAAATATGTGAATATAAGAGGTTTTATTTGTACCATCATAAAAACTTCATCACTTTTTGAAGCTATCGCGTTCAGCAGGTCTTCTGCGGGAATGGCAAAAATGCTCGGCAGATCTGAAATATTCACAATAAACACCGTTAACATGGCAAAGAAGAACAACTATAGTAATTTATTACCTTCAAAAAATTCAGTAACTTCCACTGGAAAACCAAGTACCTAAACCACCACACGGTAAACTTCACTTTGCTTCTCCATTTTGCAGTTTTTTATTTCTTCTAGAACGATAAAGCAGCTGATTGTTTTTCGCGCACGGTTTTTTATTTCGTTTTAAGTGCGAAGATGGATAGAATAGGGCAAAGTGAAAACACACTTGAATGGCATTTCTCGCTCCATTGAAAATTATGTGCGGACCACATCAGTCTCATTGGAAACGAACCTGTGTATTAAGTGACGGGTGTTAAAAATGATGTGCGGCAAATGAAAATCATACTGGCTCACATGATTTCAATTCGAAGCAAAAATAGACCGATTTAAGTGCCAATTTTAATAATAAAAATTATTGATTTATTTTCAGTGTATGTGTCCCACACATGACAATTTGCAATTTGATAAACAAATGATATCTATTTGTAACTACACATGCTTCCTATGCGTACAAATAACCTGAATGGGTGGCCACACATAGTTTTAATTTGCCACATAAAGTTGTGTATCTCAGAGCGTTCTGTTTATGTGCGAACAAATGAATATTATGTGGAATTTAACATGGTTTTTTGCCAATAAATACATGTGGATTTTTACCCGTGTAGAGACGTTGGATGCAGGAAAATGGCTGTCGTCAGGTCCCTGTTGAAAAATGGCTCAGAGTGGTCAAATCGGCATAAAATTTGCATACACTGAGCCAACGAATATGGCAAAAACCATAATAACCATACCTAATGATTTTTGCATAAGAACTCACTGTAAAGCTTGAGTCATTTAATATCTAGACGCAAAAAAAAACGAATTTATCTCGAAACCACACTAATGAAATAAAAATGTTGCGTACTCAAATTGAAGGTCATTTATAGCACTTTAAAGTAGTAATAGCGAAAAAATTATTCCGATTTGGTTTTGATGCAATCTCGAACTTTTCTTCGAATACATTTATACACATCATACTTTTTACATCTCTGTTGGCTAACCTAAGCGGTCATTATGTTCCACCATCTCTTCATCTCTGTTGCATTCCGAGTCACCTTTCCACACTTCTTCAACTTATGTTTGACACTTGCCCGAAATTTCTCAATTGAAGTGAGTTGGGTGGATTGATGTTCTTTTCGAAGAAATCCACCCCGTTGTCTCGATACAACTGTAGTACTTCGACGCTGTAACGTATGGCCCACTTTGTAATGGAACAACCTCATTTAGGTCATTCGGCGCACAACGGTCTCGTCCACTGTTTTGGCGGTTTTACCCCGCCAATTATTCATCTGATGCCTTTTTGATGACAGTACCTTTTACTTTCAGTTTTCTTTTCATAATTGCCGAGTAGTTTTCAATGTCACCTGAACTGGGAACTGGGCAGATTGAGTATTTTCGGAACAAGCTGCACTCCGTTGTCGTTGTATCATTGTTGTACTTCCCGACTCTAGTGACAACTCGCTAGATGCGGCCAAAATATCACCGGACCTTCGTGTGACTGGATGAAGGGTAGAATTCGCTTCTGGAGACATTTGGTTTCGTAATCCTCCGAGTCCATCATTTTCTCAGTGACGAAAAACTTTGTCTTCTGGCCGCAGCTGCAAATTCCCTGCCACCTCATATATTTGCGTGCGAATCTATCTGCAAAAACACATTTGAATCTGACAGCCTTCACCTTCTAAAATTTTGATCCTGGAAGTTGTCCGAAG
The DNA here is from genome assembly GCA_024533555.2 of Aedes koreicus. Classification (NCBI taxonomy): domain Eukaryota; kingdom Metazoa; phylum Arthropoda; class Insecta; order Diptera; family Culicidae; genus Aedes; species Aedes koreicus. The sequence continues at coordinate 61,604 of JAHHFK020000608.1, read as the reverse complement.
TATGCATCCATCAGCCTTGGTTTGCAAGTTGTCATTCAGCTTTCGAGCACGGAACGACTGTTTTCTTTAGGGTATCGTTGCCGAAACATTTCTCTAACAGTTGCAATGTCGCCCCACCATTGAAACCGTTTTATTTTTAATCTAATCTAATCTAATATCACACTAACGCAGCCAAGTCTTGAGAGCATCCTGGAAAATGACGACTTCTTGAATGCACCATTTTTTTTGTCACCGGCCAGGCCAACTGCGTTAAATAATGTGATATTTTGTATTTTATCGTTGGGAGCGTAAATGCTAGAAAGATTAGTTTATGCTCCTTTTGCTTGTGGGTGGACTTTTTGCATTTGAACCAAAAGTCTGGTAATAATTTGCCAAGGTTATAGCGCCTTATCTCGCTCACTGAAATTGAGATTGATATTCAAAATTTACAGAATAATACATTTAGTTATATGTGATACAATAGTCTAATAATACAATGTAAAGAACAATCTACGCTTATCCATCCAAAACTACGATTGGTAAAAATAAGAGTCCGTAGATGCATGTCGTGCCTTCTGGCAACTTTGCTTCTATTGATGTCCAAGCTCATCGATTTAACACCAGCCGGGAGAGACTTGGTCCTATAGCCAATGATTTCATTATCTCCAATCCGCTCAAAAAATCGCAATGTTTTGTGATATAGTGGACGGACTATTATAATTTAAGATAAATCAATGCAGGCGTCTTCCAAATTTGGCAGACCGACATGCAATCGGTGGAGAACCACCTTGTACCTCATAGCAAGATGCCTAGAGGCGGACCGGAAGATTTGATGAGCTACCTCCCCCAAGATTTGCGTTATGAGTTTTTCACATCCAAGCGATGAGATGAAAAACAGAACGCATATCTTATGAAAATGTCTCACATATAACATTTATGAATTTCATAAGGAGTTTGAATGAATTTAATACTGGTTCCACCTCATTTCATAAGACACTTAATGAATATATTTTTTTATGCTTTTTCCCAAGTAACAATTCAGATGCAAATTGCTTTTATTCATGTTTTATGGTAGTTTTATCAAAGCATTATGGAGATCATCTGGTTTTATCAGGGCATTTTCCAAGTTAAGGTGGTTTTAATTGGTTAACAGTTCTTAAGAGTGATTAAAGAACACTTGAAGAAACCTCCATGAAACTACATCATTTATAAGTGTCATTCACCTTATAAGTAATTTTATAAGATACTTGATTCCCCTCTCAAAGCATCGTTTCGCAACTTTCATAAAACCTGATAAAAGTTTTATGACATTCTTCTTTAAGATGAATGTATCTTGAAAACGCTGCCATAAAACGCTCTTAGAACCATTTGATTTTGAATAAGAGCACATACTCTTGAGAGAGAACATTATGTGAAAAATAAACTAACTAGTGGAAGATATTATAAAATAGTGGATCGTTCAAGCGGAAATTCAATAAAAACCTATCCAATATATTGAAGACTCATTCATCTCAGCTACCAACGACAATTTTTTTTTTTCTACCATCGTAGGATTCCATTGGATTTGCAGCCTACTGAGACTAACTTATCAGAAGGGTCTGTGCGTTATGCGTCCTATTTTTTGTAACGAATCAAATTAAATGGTGCAATGTGTCACCAGTTGAAAACCGAAATGCATAACTCATGATATTTGATTTTATGCCAGTTGTGCAAGTGAAACCTAACGTCCCAGGTAGTGTGTTAAATGGCGCACCACCGTGGAAATACAGCGCAGTACTTTCGACGTAAGGTTTAATGTGTACTACGATAGTAAAATGTGATGTTAATGTTAAATTCTACCGAGTCGTGCATTTCAGTTCCCAGGCTACACAATATTTATACTCGTTGCATGTAAAAATTGGTATATCATCTGAGCGAAAATCGATTTTTCCCATGATCTAAAGATTGGACTCGGAAAAAATGTGACACTTTGTTTTGGGTGTAACTTTTTATCGCGTAAGTAAAAATTAATGAAACTTTGATTAATACTAGTTTAAAGTGTTATAATTATGTGTGCAAAATTTTATTGCGATTTGTCAAAAAGTTTTCAAGAGGCATTCGAAACAAGAAGAGCTACGCCAGCAAATCTTGGGCGCGGTGATCGATAATCCTGGTCAGTCGCACAGATGGATCAGCAAAAGGCTTGGAATCCACCATTCCACCGTGTCCCGCGTTGTGAAGATGTTCCAGGAGACGAAGGCCATCGAGCGGCGCGCTGGAAGCGGCCGAAAACCGAAAACGGAATACCCAGAGAAGGCGCGGAAGATAAGGCAGTACTTTAAGAATAAACCGAGCCTTTTCACCCAAGACGTGGACAATAAGGTCAATTCGGGTTTTTTGTCGGTACGTCTCGCATGCAGGTTCCGGAAAAGTTCCGGAAGAGAAAGACAGGCGATCTGCGAGTGCGGATGGTACAGCAAGCCGTTCGCTACAACCGGAACCATAAACGGGCAGATTTATCGAGAGGAATGCTTGCAGAAGCGCTTGCTGCCCTTCCTCCGCTCTCACCGTGGTCCCACGCTGTTCTGGCCGGATCTCGCTTCGTGCCATTACGCCAAGCCTGTAATGGATTGGTACATAGTGAAGGGCGTTAATGTGGTCCCGAAGGAGGCGAACCCGCCAAATACACCAAAACTTCGTCCGATCGAAAAGTTTTGGGCAATAATGAAGAAGAAGTTCAAGAAAAGCGGAAAAACATTCAAAACCGATGAAGCTTTGAAGAAAAACTGGGAGAAATTGTGTAAGGAAGGTGGACAAAGCCTCGCCCAAGATCTCATGAGCAGTGTTAAGAGAAATGTACGAGCATTCAGCTTGGGGGAGGAAATTCAATAAATAAGTTATATCAAAACATAGCTAATATATAGTTATTTAATCCCTGATAATTTGAGAAGTATCGGATTTAAAATGAATTTTTGGTGATCATTTTTGTGTGTCTCATTTTTTTCCGAGTCCAGTCTTTATACGTTAAATCTAAAGTCGGAAGTAATGCGCTGGAATCACCCAATGATCCACTATACAGCGCACTTCCTCCGACGTTAGGTTTAGCGTATAGATCAAGAGAAAAATCATTTTTCGCTCAACTGATGTTTCAGCCATCGACGCAATATTATTATCTGTTATTCTTCCCAAAACCATTGTTAGCATATTCAAGTTAGAGTTTTTATCGACTTACACTGCTGATTAAAAACAATAAATTATAAGTTGTAATTATGACTAAGAACAACAATTATGCCAAGGCACTTTTGATTTGAACGTTCACATTTTCTTTGTTTATGATGTGCCTTCTCCACACTGATTTTATGGCTATCTTACGAAAGACTTGTTTACCTTGAGCAATTCAAACAAGTTTTATTCAAGCGTAACTCATCTTTTTCAAGAATAAAACAAATAAAGATTAACTTATCGTGCTCCTCAAAAAATCTTGTTTGTCTTATGCAAGAAATATTAGTTTTATTTGCGTTTTATGGTAGTTTTAGATAAAACCATTGAAAAAAAGGCGAGCGTGGCTATTCTGGATTCCCTCGGAATGGTAGCCATTTACATATGTATGCAACAAAACTCTCGTTTTTCCAATGCTAAGAACAAACAATGCTGTTTAAAATACATTTTGAAACTCAAAATGGATTGTATACACAATTTATTCAATATCTAACAATTTATCAGCCTTGTCACCTAATTGTTGAATTTTCAATTATTTTTAACGTAGGACTACGTTTTTCTTTTCTATACCGGGTGTCATTTCAAAATTTTGAAAAATGAGAGCGTTACGCAAAAGTGAAAGGTTTTTGAATGCCAATAACTCTCGTTTAACTGAACAGAATGACTTCATTTATACACCATTAGATCAGAAAAACTTACAAATATTTTGGATTCAAATTTCAATTAAGTGCTAATATTATAATTAGTTCAATTTTTTACCTAAAAATGACCTACTTTTGCTCCCACACAAATCTGCATATGAACAGGTTGAAAATATGGTTTTCCCTGTTCGGGTCCTCAAAAACAGGTAACAAATGGTTTAAATTGTCTTCTTCTTTTTATTTCGCTCAGTTTCATTCCATCGTCCTTTTCAGGACGACCAATTAAATTTTACAATAAAGGAGTTTGTGTTTAAGTGAAATGTTCGTGATTTATCCTTAACAACCTTTGCATATTATCAAAAATAGTAATCTTTGGATGGTTTGAGGCATTCAGCCGAGAGTAGTGAAAGCAACAGAGATTTTTCATTAAACCCGAACTGAATTTTTTTCATTAAACTGAACTGAAAAATGTCACAAAAAGGAACGGGTCAAAGCAAAATAATAAAAACATTTTAATATTAACCAACCGTATGTGTTATGATATGCATAAATTAGATGATATAATTAATACTATACACCATCGCGGTCCTATGTGAATCTTGCGGTTATATTCCTGATATAACCTACCTCTAATATGTTTTATATATAAATAAATCAATGTGTTATATATAAATAAATAATTCAATATGTTTTATATATAAATAAATAATTCAGTGGCGCATTAAAATTTTCGAACTTTTAAGTTATAAAACACCAATAAACTGAATGTCGCATGAAAAACTTATCAATTTCGGGCAAAAAAAGAATTGTCAATTTAACAATTAATTTATATACGTATCCGCTTTGGAAAAGAAATATCATATGTATATCGATATTTTTTTTTCTTTAATAGCTTCCACTCAACTATAAAACAAAAAAAAGTCCCCATTCAGCAGAACCAATCGATAAATAGAACATATTTGTGACGGACTGGAAGTGTTTTTAAAGAGGTTAATCATAAAACTATCATAACTTGTGGTAGTTTTATCATAGTTTTATGCATATCTTGAATGTCATTACAAGTATGTACCGATAAAACTATCAAGTTTTATGCGAACCTTGGGAAATAGTCTTGAGAACCTCCTCTAGTATGCGCCTTTTTGAACTTATGAGGGTTTTATGGCTGTTTTATCGATGTTATGTAGAATATCTAGTTTTATGCGTGGTTTTATCAAAAGAATCTTGAAAACTTCTTCAAGTGTACCTTAAAATTGAATTTGTTACTTGGGTTATAAGGCTCAATTTATGATTATTCTAGGGTAGTTTGGTTGAGTGTAGCATAATATTTGAAGCTTTGATAATCCGTTGGCATTTTTTACTTAATTTGACCATTTTGTCGTCACGCATTAAGTACGTCATACCTGTCCATACCTCCAAATCCCATCACATCGTTATTTATTTGGTATGGACTTGAAAAAATGTTGTATTAGAGGACTTGAAAAATTGTTTGTATTAGTTTGCCAAGAAGATCATGCAACACTTATTTTGATTAGTTCTCATTTTTCGCGCATGAATGATTCAGATGGGCTGCTCGATAGGTAGCCCCGATAGGTAGATTTGGTGTGACTCTTTATAGGGACTCTAGTTTGCATGTTTCCAATCCCCGTCCTCGAGAACCATTTTATCCTGCCGTTTGATATTTTTCAACGTATTCGATGTATTGCTCCTGTGTGGACGAAGAGAGGTTCTCCCCCGGGTTCTCCAAACAAATGATGCAAATCATCATTCATTCGCTTCGTTCACGTTTCGTCGTCCATCTGCACTCCACTGTAGATCGTACGATGGTCGCGTTAGTCCTAATCAATATTTTGTAATCGGCCTTTTGCTTAGTGGGTCGAATATTTCGCTCGAATTTTCATATTACACTAAGGTCTTTTTTTTACACGGGGGTACGTTCCACTTTTTCTATGCATCCGCGTTAAAAAGACAAAATAATGTTGATCAATTCACATGCATAAACATTTTAAATTTACGCCATATGATTACTTTTTGCTCAAAACGAAAAATGTGATTCGAATTAGGTCGATAAGTTGTTCCATTCTGAAGTTATCACCGAGAACAAACCTTGTAAAAAAAACGTGTGAAAAAATACCTCAGTATATTTCGTTTAGCTTGAAGAATCTTTAGAATCAACAGAAAAACCATCAATAGATGTTATAGTAAACGTCATGTATTTTTTTCACGAGCTTCGGGAAGGTCTAAACCTAAACCTCTTAAATTGGATAAAACTAGATAGCAGAACAAAGAAAACTCAATTTCCTCGTACTTTGGTTAAACAAATCGAGCTTTATTGATATGTTACAAGCTTATACAAACGATAAAATTGGCATTGCTGGTCGGAATGAAATTTAAACATACATTTAAAAAAATCAGTAAGGCTCACACATTCTAGATCTAAATTCTAGTCTATAATAATTGATTTCGTTCAATTCTACCGCACTACTACCTACTAATATACTGCTTTGTCCGTAAGGGCACTTACACTTGCTGTGCGTTAAAACTTTTGCGAATCACAGTTCGCTTCGAGTCAGATACCGTTCGGCCACCGTTTCCCATCGTTCGAGTATGTCCTGATCCTTCTCAGCCCATAAAGCCTCCAGTAGCTTCCAACCACGAGCCTGCGTTGACAAAATGTACTGATTGTTCTCATCCACTGTAGAAGTATACAGTCCAAGCACTAAACTCTGGCACAAACGGGCTGCAATCGCCACTTTCAGAACTTCCTTCTCTTGGGGCGGGATGACTCTCAGCATGCTGTACCCGGCCATCACTAAACCACCCGTGTCCAGATCGTTCGCTTCCAACATCAAATAGGTCATAGCGATTGCCAGCTCGAACACATACAGTGAATAGCAACAATCTCCAAAGTCGATTATTCCGGCAATATCGTACTCATTTGGATGGTCTTCTTTTCGGCAAACGATGATGTTGTGTTCGTTGAAGTCGCCGTAGATTACGCCATGCTCGAATTGATCCAAATTGGGTACGATCTTTTTATTGAATGCATGCAAAACTTGCTCAATAATGTCTTTGCGATGTTCGTCTTTGACTACATATAGGAAATCCTTCAGCTGCGGAACGTTGTCCAACATCCAGATGGACTGGCGATTCAATATGCCTTCGTGGGTGATGCTCTGAAAGTAGTTCGAGATTCAAATATATGGGTAAGCATTTTTGAAAGGATATCCATACCTTCAAAGCCGAGTCGATCCTACCGATGAACGTACCGGCATCGTAGAACAGCCGGTATGGGTGTGGAATACCATGGAAAACCTTTCCAGGAACATATTCCAGCAATCGGACAACATGTTTGCCATCACCGAGCTTTTCCACAGAATGGTACTTTCCGAAGATGTTCTGAATCGGTGTCGGACAGGTGATGTGATGGGCCTGCAGTAGCAGCATAATTTCCGCTTGCCCTTCGAAAAACTCCTCATTCTGGGAGTCCAGCGAGTTGGCAACCTTCAGAACGTATCCATTGGAGCTTACCGTTTTCAAAATGGGGTTTTTGATCAATCTGACAGAAAAAATAAAAACAGAGTGTAGAGTATTGCATTATTGATATTTATCTGCTTCGTTTCAGCGACGCAATTAACACTGATTAGATTCAATTTTTATCATGCTTCCGAATCAGCACGAAAATAGCTTGCATCATGGGTGAAGCGGAATGTAACAAAATGGAAATCTACTCAACAACATTTGGAAACTGATGTCACAAATCCATCTAAATTTGTTTCAGTAAACAGCAGCACGTGATAACCCGTACAACTCCATGCATCACATGACCGGTTCCCCCGATATAATCAACAACAATGAAACGAAATGCCTCAAGGTCTGACGGATCAACAAAACAGTCATCGCACTGAGGGGGACTCCTCGTAAACAGGTGAGGAAATCTCATCAACTATGTAATCGCGTGTAAATAGTAAACAGAGCAGCAGGTATTTGTACCAGTACCGGCAATCTAATCGACGGCGGTTTTAAGAATCAAGGTCACGTCGATAGACGAAAACAAACTGAAAAAGTGCGTCAGTAGAGCGCGGGTCCAGCAGAGATAATTCCGATTTATTATTGGATCATAAAATATGTAAACTTGGCGAAATGGTCCATCAAGCAATTTTAGTCCATGGAACGGGCACCTAATTGCAGCAATGATTCAATTTGCAGCGCAGTTTTACCAGTTTTACTATGGATGAGTGCACAGATGATGACTGTTAAGGTAGGATAATACAAATATTGATATAAACGATAGAAACAAATTAAGCTTCATCCTATTTATTCTATGACAAAGTACCGTGGCTTCCTGGTGTACTGAATCTTGTTTAAGTTTATATTTAAATCATCATCGCATTTTAGCAGTTCAGTAATAGGTTTAGACTAGAATGAATTTTTTATTAATGTGTTGCACAGTAACTGTTCGTTGAATGCCTCTTTTGTTTTGCTACGAACCAAAATTTTACTGGAAAATTCCGTTATGACTGGCTAGCGCAGATTATCATAAGAATTTATTTCCTTCTATCCAATGGAAGTTGTTTAATGCTTTACCGTATGAGGCTTAGTACACACGATGTAGCAAGACAAACAATGATAATCCTCACCGTGGAATAACTCAACGTTTCAAAAGTAGGACAGACGCTCAGCTTCCTATTAATAATACATATCTTACCATCCTTATCAATCGGATGTTTGATTTCTCTTTCGTAGTAACTTTCCGTATTGCATTCTCCCAGTTGTAGCATACTGGGAATTTTAAGATCTTAGTAACGCATTCTACGACTTCGTCATCTCCGCTGCAGTGAATATATGATTTAAATTGATTTCCAAAAATTGAATCAGTTACATTTTTTTTATGACATTTAATACAGTTCGAACAAAAATGAGAATCTAGATGATAGCTTCTCAAGGTGTTTGCCATCATGATTTGGGTCAAAAATTATTTTTAAAATTTATTATTAAGATTAAATAAGAATAATAAAAAAAATTAAAAAAAAAAAAAAAAAAAAAAAAAAAAATATATTTATGATTAATCAAAAAATTTTTAGTAAGAAAAAAAAAAAAAATATTAATTTTATTTTTTTTGATTTAATTAATTATTTTGTTGGGTATGTATTGACCGGTACGTGTTGTTATTTACCCCACTCGCAGCAAAAGAAACCACCGTGAGGAAAGAAAGAAAGTTTTTTTGGGAAGGTTGAATCCCCCCCACCCGATCCCAAACCCCCCTTGATCCTTCGCACAAAATTTGGGCTCAAATGGCTGCAAACACTGCACTTCCCGCATAATGAAAAAAATGAGGTGGGTTATATCAGGGATATAACCGCGAGGTTCACGTAGGACCGCGTTGGTGTATAGTAATAATGGTATCGTCTAATCTAGACATATCATAACACATTTAGTTGGATTATAATAAAATGTGTTTAATATTTTGCTTTGACACCTTTTGAAATTTCTTTTGAAATATTCTACAACCCGAGCCATTTTCAGTTTAGTTTAATAAAAAAAAATCATTTCGGGTTTAATGAAACATCTCTGTCGAATTTACAACTGTCCACTGAATTCCTCTAACAATCCAATATGTACTATTTTTGATAATATACAAAGGTTGTTTAGGATAAATCACGCGCATTCCACTTAAACACAAACTTCTTTATTGTAAAATTTAATTGGTCTTTTAATTCAATCCAGATAGTAGTTTAGTCGCTGTGAATGGCCGACGGCAAGATACTTGGGATGATTCTAGTAATCAACTTGTCACAAACATCGTTTTCCGCTTGGAGGTTCGGCTTCGGAGCGGAAGCCACCCGCGCGGATTATTGATTTTTATGACCCATTGCCACAGCAATAGGTCAAGCGGGGAAACTGTAAAACATTGCAGCCCTTCCTTCTCGTTTGCCGATGAGCAAGCGCAAGCGATAATTTTCGAGCCAGACGCACAATCGCGAGAAAACGAGAAACCGAAAAACACAACCGTACCTGCTGCTCAATCGAACTTGAATATCCGAATGCAATCATTTTGGTTCAAATCGTGTGCTTTATACTGGTGTTGATAGCATTTCCTCTAAAGAAGAAGCCGAACGAAGCGAATTTCACAAGAGGGGCGGGCTTCAGTTATAAAACCAGACACCGGCAACAAAGCAAAATAAATTTGCAGCTGAGGGGTGTGGCTATGAATACAGCCATACATGAAATGAAACCTAGTGAAATAAGAATAAGACAATTTGTTACCCTTTTTTGAGGACCGGGAGAGGGAAAACCACATTTTCAACCTGTTCGTGTGCAGATTTGTATGGGATCATAAGTAGGTCATGTTTAAGTAAATAATTGAACTACTTATACTGATAGCACTTAATTGAAATTTGAATCAAACACATTTGTAAGTTTTTCTGATCAAATGGTGTATAAATTAAGGCATTCTGTTCAGTCAAACGACAGTAATTAGCGTTCAAAAACCTTTCACTTTTGCGTAACGCTCTCATTTTTCAAAATTTTGAAATGACACCCGGTATAGAAAAGAGAAACGTAGTCCTACGTTAAAATTCATTTAGTCTACTATATTTATTTATTATTTATATTTTTTCCTCTCTCTCCTCATACAGCCCCCATCCACCACATACCTTTACATTCCCATATTTTCATTAACCCTATTTTCATTAAGAATTTATTCTACACCTTTTGCATGAGGTACACATTTTCAAAAAACCGGTAATACCCGCCTTATCCTATGCACCTCTTCACATCTAATGAATCTCTCTTTAATGAACATGGCAGCTATTTTCGCCTCCCTCCCGCGGGAATGGCTTGTACCTTCTTTTTTTCTCTCTTCTATTTTCTTCTTATTTTTTTCAAAATTTTTCCCCCAAATTACTTTTCTATTACCCTCTATTTCCACACTTTATTTCCACATATATATATCACATATATATATTTCCACCCCCGGAATGTATATTATTTTTCTATTTCTTCCATAACGGAATGGTAATTACCCCAAAATTATCTATTAATTTTTCTCCGCTTTTATTTTATTTAGCTCTCCCCGTTCTTCCCTAATAGAAATTTTAATATAACTGCACTTTTATGGCTTTTTTTTCGGAATGAGTTTTTTTTTCTTGAATAAGCAGGGGTTCAAACTTCTATCAAAACATGCTTCTTACCCGAGAAATACACGTTTTGTGTTTAAGTAACCTGGATAATTCTCATTTTTGGTAGAAATTTGTGTTTCATTTGTATGGGAGCCCTCCCTTCCAGAGGGGGGGAAGGTTTCTCAAACCACCATACAATCATTGCCTTCAAAACCCCCCACATGCCAAATTTGGTTCCATTTGCTTGATTAGTTCTCGAACCATCACACTGGGCTCTTCGATTATAATAAAAATTTGAGTTTCATTTGTTTGAAACCCCCTCCCTCTTTTCAGAAAAAGGAGGGGTCTTGAACCACCATAGAAACATTCTTGCCTTCAAAACCCCCACATGCCAAATTTGATTCGATTTGCTTGATTAGTTCTCGAGTTATGAAGAAATGTGTGTCTCATTTGTTTGAGAGCCCCCCTTCCTGAGAGAGTAGGGGTCTCAAACAATCATAAGAACCTTCCCCAGCCCCAAAAACCCCTTCATATAAATTTTCACGTTGGTCGGTTCAGAACTTTCCGAGTCTATAAGGGTCTAACAGACAGACAGAAATTCAATTTTATGTATATAGAAATCTAGCCTTCAAAAAACCCCAAATGCTAAAAGTGGTTTCATTTACTTGATTAGTTCTCGAGTTATGCAGAAATTTGCTTTTTATTTGTATGGGAGCCCCCCCTTCAAAATGGGGAGGGGTATTGAACTGCCATAGAAACATTTTTTGCCTCCAAAAACCTCAACATGCCAAATTTGGTTTCATTTGCTTCATTGGCTCTCGAGTTATGCTAAAAATTATGTTTCATTTTTATGGGAGTGTCCCCTTCCAGAAGGCGGAGGGTCTCAAACCACCTTAGAAACATTTATTTCCTTCAAAAACCTCCACATGCCAAATTTGGTTCCATTAACTTGATAAGTTCTCGAGTTATTCAGAAATTTGTGTTTCATTTGTATATGAGCCCTCCTTTCAGAGAAGGGAGGGGCTCGAGTCAACTTAGAAACATTTCTTGCCTTCAAAAACCTCCACCTGCCAAATGTGGTTCCATTTACTTGATTAGTTCTCGAGTTATGCAGAAATTTGTGTTGCATTTGTATGGAAACCCCCCTCCCGCCCCCTTCCAGATGGCGGAGGAGTCTCAAACTTCCATTGAAACATTTCTCTCCTCCAAAAACCTCCACATGCCAAATTTGGTTCCATATGCTTGATTAGTTCTCGAGTTATGCACAAATTTGTGTTTCATTTGTATGAGAGCCCCCCTCTTACAGAGGGCGGAGGGGTCTCGAGTTACCTTAGAAACATTTCTTGCCTTCGAAAACCTCTACCTGCCAAATTTGGTTCCATTTACTTGATTAGTTCTCGAGTTATGCAGAAACTTGTGTTTCATTTGTATGGGAGCCCCGCCCACCGCCTCCCTACCAGAGAGAGAGAGAGGGGAGGGGTCTCGAACTACCGTAGAAACATTTCTTGCCTTTAAAATCCCCGCATGCCAAATTTGGTTCCATTTGCTTTATTAGATCTAGAGTTATGAAGAAATTTCAGTTTCATTTGTATGACAGCACCCCTTCTAGGAGAGGGGAGGGGTCTCAAACCACCATAGAAACATTTTTCGCCTCCAGAAAACCCCACATGCCAAATTTGGTTCCATTTGCTTGATTAGTTCTTGAGATATGCAGAAACTTCTGTTTCATTTGTATGGGAGCCTCCCTTTCTAGAGAGGGGAGGGGTCTCAAACTACCATAGAAACCTTTTTGCCTCCAAAAACTTCCGCATGCTAAATTTGGGTTCCTTTGCTTGATCAGTTCTCGAGTTATGCAGAAATATGTGTTTCATTTGTATGGGAGCCCCCCTTTCCAGAGAAGGGAGGGGTCTCAAACCATCATAAGAACCTTCCCCGGCCCCAAAAACTTCTCCATACAAAATTTCACGCCGATCGGTTCAGTAGTTTTCGAGCCTATGAGGTTCAGACAGACAGACAGACAGACAGACAGACAGAAATCCATTTATATATACATATAAAAAAAAAAAAAAAAAAAAAAAAAAAAAAAAAAAAAAAAAAAAAAAAAAAAAAAAAAAAAAAAAAAAAAAAAAAAAAAAAAAAAAAAAAAAAAAAAAAAAAAAAAAAAAAAAAAAAAAAAAAAAAAAAAAAAAAAAAAAAAAAAAAAAAAAAAAAAAAAAAAAAAAAAAAAAAAAAAAAAAAAAAAAAATAAAAATAATATTTAGAACACAACAATTTGATCATTCCCCCCCCTCCTTTTATAGTCCCACACATAAATTTTTTATATCTTCCCCCCAAAAAATCCCCTCCATTTTCCACCAGAAAAAGAAATTTTTAATTTTGAATGATATTATTTTTTTTGTGAAATGCTCCGTCAACTTGTCATCAGGCAACATTGACAACTTGACGTTCAATAAACAAGTTATCTTCGATAAAGTTATTGCTCGAAAAATATACCGTAAGCCCGAACAACAAACATTTTGGGCTCTTTATAAGTAATTGGAGGATGAGAAGCAAAAATTTAGTTTTCCCATAGTAATTCCAATCTGATCTAATCTAATCCAACACCAACACCTCCCAGTTCTTGAAAGCATTCTGTAAAATTATGAATAAACTTCCATCATTGTTCTTGTCCATTTGATGTGTGTTTCACTCCATAGATGTGCTACATATTACTTTGAAAAAGTCAAAAAGTTCCCGGAATCACCACAGTTTGGCGCTTTCAGTCACCCGATTTGAGTTATATTTTTTCAGTTTACACAGTTAGATTTTTTACAGAAATCTGAAAAAGATTACCGAATTCTCAACAGCTGAACGTACGGTAATCAGATTTAACGGACTTCGGTGAAATTTTACAGTTATCTTTAAAAAAAATTACCGGATTTCAGTAAAATTTTACCGAAATCCGTTAAATTGGATTACCGAACGTTCAGCTGTTGAGAACTCAGTAAACTTTTACAGATTTCTGTAAAAAAAAATCTAAGTGTGTAGGTTGCTTCATCTGTCATTATATGAAATTTTACGCCCGATAGCTTGGCATTTGTAAAAGTTACGCCGTATTGAGTACATCTGCGATTGTGTGTTTACTCGACTTTGTACAATTTTCAAAATTGAATAGAATTTGCAACAATTTAAACATTAAATGTTACGTTAAAAACGGTTTCAATGGTGCGAAAAATGTTAGAAAAGTGTTTCTGCAACGATACTCTGAGGAAGACAGTCGTTATTCAGTGGCACGAAAGTATCAGAAGTTACCGTGATGGCTGGCCCACAATTGATACGTTTCGGATGCGTTTGCGTGAATTTGACAGTTTTCCCATAGGTTTTCTGTCAAATTTACGTCAACGGAACGCAAACGTATCTATTGTGGGTGACCCTTGAGTCCGTGAACGATGAGAAGTGGTGGGCCATCGATAACGAAAGCATCAATAAAATCAAAGAATGGATGACAGTAGACCGCGCAAATTGAGAGATGGCAGAGGAGTTGGAAATTGCTTTTGGATCCGTTCTAGACATTTTGGTTAATAATTTAGGCCTCAAACGTGCCGCTGCAAAGCAGGTGCCGAAAGACCTGAACTTCATGCAAAAAAAGAGCCACATTATCGTCGCAAAATACATTATTTCCAAGACCGAATACCATTCAGCAAACACCGAATTCACCTGATTTGGCTCCCTGCGACTTTTTCCTATTCTGTCGACTCAAGAAACGCGTTTCAACTCGACTCAAAATCAAATATGGCCATACCGCATGGGGATCGATGGGGAGTACTTTGAAAGGGACAATATCGATGTTGATGTATGATCTTGTACATCTAATTTCCTGAAGAAATTCCGGGAACTTTTTGATCAAGGTAGTATACCAAACAGGCCAAGCCTACTGTGCAGCGTTTAAAGGGCAAGATGAATCATGAAACAGTTTCCAGAAATCATTGTTTCAACAAGTTAAAAAACTTCAACAAAAAAAACTTACCATCCATTGGTGTAAGCGATTAATCACGATATAAATTTCCACAACGTATTCACTAGCCGCCGAATGAACATATGAGAACCATAAAAACAACTATAATAGACATCCGATCTCGTCTGTGCAGAGCAGTTCGATTTCCCAACTAATTGAGCTCGACAAAGTAGTTGTTGAACAAACAACAACGCTTACGATTCAAAACAAACAAACATTAGAGTCTAAACAGTGATTCAAGAGGAAAGATTAAAAATTGTTTTAATTGAGTAGCAATCGAAGCGAACCGAAGTGGTGGCTGCGGTTTTACGAAAGCTTCTAAAGAATTGGGTAGATGTCAAAGATGAAGCGCAAATAATCCTGAAAGTATTTAAGAAAACAAATAAGTTGTTGTCAATGCACAAAAATCTCTTTCAGTACGTCCTTCAACATCGAATACCGACGAAAACGTTGCAATTATTCAAAAAAAAAAACTGTCAGCCACCGCTCGCAATTGTGCGCTGAGATATAGGGCAAATAAGCCATTTTCATTGACCGCATTGAACATCCATTCGAGAATAGTCGGGAAAACTCTTCGTTTTACTGTATTATAGGGATTTGGGCAGAATAAGCTTTATATCTATATCTCAGCGCACAGTGAATTTCTGAGAGTTTTTCCGTTAAGAATCAGTCATTTTTGCTGAACTTTCTGAATTCCTTCAATTCTTTAGTAAGTTCGAATACAACTTTTCATCATTGTGTAGGTGTGCACCATGTGCATTCTGTGTATTGGTATTGGTGTCAGCTTTAGCTCATATATAAACTCAATAAAATCGACACGTTGTTTCCACGTGAGATTTCACGTAACTTTCACCTGAACACGCAACTAAATCTTCTTCAGTAAAATCAGGCAGACATTACGTGTCAGTGAATTGTACGTGAAAAATCACGTAACATTTATGTGATTTTCACGTAGAATGTGGATTTACGTGGAAATCACGTAGCTCTAACGTGAATTCCAGGTGTTTATTACTGGTTTTAGCAGTGGAATAAAATTACGTGCGTTTCACGTAGAAACAACGTGTCGATTTTTTTGAGTGTGGGCTAACCGAGGCGCACGGTGTTGACTTGCTGTCATTTGTTGTTTGTTTACCGAGCACGATGAAGGAGTACCGCAACGTCGCAATCGAAAAATCAACTTCCTCATTTTACAATAAATATATCTTTGTATTTTTGTACACTATTTGAAATTTCATTTTCCAAAATTTCATGAAGATTGGATGAAACTTGCGCTCTCCACAATTTTTCAAAGTTTAGGTTCTACATGGTCGTGATTTCTTACTCCCATATAAAATGTATGGAGAATCGGAGAAAAACTTCTACTAAGTTTCCAAATATGAGCACACACGCGCACATACTCCACAATAGGCTTATTTTGAAGATTTTTTTGCCACCTTTCCGAAAATTGGGGTTTTATCTTGCGCAAATTTACGCAAACACGGGAGGCCAGAGTCCTGGAATGTCTGGGAAACCCGTAAATTTGGTAAATTCATAAATCTTGTACTAGATTACCACGTTTTTACCTTTCTTACAATGAAGTATATATTTATATATCTTAGAAAACCGACTTTTAATCCAAGGCATGGAAGGCTGAGTGTTATATACAACAAACTCACCACGATGAACTGAACACATTGCTGTGTGTGAATGTGTATGTGTAGTGTATGTGTGTAACGAAATTTCTAACTCAGTTTCTCAAGCAACTGCTGAACCGATGCGAATGAAACAACCGCCAAATGGAAAGTACTGTAGCCCTATATTTCGCTTTTGAATTTATTGGAATCGGTTAACTGGTTCCGCAGATACTCCCGGGGGAGTGGCCAAATTACATGAAAATTGAAAAATTAGTCCAATGTTGATGATATCAAAAGTCCACAACCACATTGTCTACATCCGGGTTGATGTTCCGTCTACTCCCAGGAAAGTGGTCAGATTCGGATTTGGATCAAAACCCATCATGTGACACATCAAATAACATGAGAACTCAAAAATAATTACAATGGTGATGATATCAAGTTTCCAGGATCACAATGACCACATTCGGGTTCATATTCCTATTACTCCCAGGGAAGTGTAAGAAAGGTCAGATCTCACGATTTGTTCATAAATTTAGGTTTTTATTTTCAAATAAATTTACATGTTATGTGAAGAAACTTAAACAAGTTACTCGGTTTATCATAAACTTTTCTGCTAGTCTTATGCTCCATTTACTATGCTTGACAAATAGCGGACGATATGAAATGTTTTAGGAAAGTCATCATGGAGCGAAAAGAGAACTTAACAAATATTTTTTTGATAAATAATGGGTTAATAAAGAAAGCAAACTAACAGAAGCCACAACACAACGTGTAACACGTTAAGAGTCATAAATTATGTCACGCAAAATTGAGGAAAAATATAAGTCAATTCCCCCCACCCCATTTTCATCTCGTTTTTTCAGTACTTTGGTTATTGCAAAACTTCAAACTCCATCCTCTAAGAGCGTAAATTGTACATAGTCCAATGACAAGCTTTTTGTTTTGCTGAAACAAAAATTTCCATCAGAAGCGGGGATCAAACTTCCACTCAGTGCTTCGATTACATTAGTATGTGTGATCACGTTGCACCGCATTAATATGTGTGATATGTAATAATTCAGAAGAATGTACAGTCAAAAAGTGAAAGTGCAGACTGTTAGATAATTAGCCGGATTTTGAGTTTTAAAATTGATAATAGAATAATTTAAAATTGTAGTCGCCACCAAAATTTAAACTATAAGATTTTATCCTTTTATATTCCTACTTTTTCATAAAACTATAATCCATTAATTTTCATTTTCTTCCATCATAAAAATTGAAAATCGGTCCACAAATTGGTTTAAAAGTTATAATTTTTTCTCGTTTTTTGGACCACCCTATCCCGAAAAGGGTCACTCTAATGACAAAAGGAAAAATTTAAGTCATACAGTTTCCGAAAAGAAGCAAACCTAACAAATATTGCGAAATTCTAAAATCCACCTCATCTTTTTGGTATGGAATTGCTGAATTATCAAATGTTACGGATGTTCTGGAACTTCCGGCCAGCGCCATAAATTGTTTTCCACAGTGCTTTAATTTTTACATTTTATGTACAAATGGTTTTGATAGAAATCGTATTGCTTCAGGACGAGCCGAAAATTACTTGGAAACACATAACTTAGCTATGTAAAATCCATTTTTATGAAGCCGAATTTCATCTATACCAGCATCCGGGTGCGAGATCCGGGCGGCCGCGTTCGGCGAGGACGCCAGCAGCCATCAAGGTGGTGAGGGAACCGGTTCGTCGAAAAATGAACCGCTCGATCCGGAAGACCGCTGCTAGTCTGGATGTGTCGATCGGGACTGCCCACACCATCATGACGAAGGACCTTGGATACAAACCGAACAAGGAACGCAAGGTTCACGGGGTAACGGAGGCTACAACGAAGAAGAGTCAGGACAGAGCCTAACTGATACTTTCGCGGCACGCAGGTCAGGAGTTCGTGTTTTCTGATGAGAAACTCTTTGTCTTGCAACAGCCGCACAATGTCCAAAATGATCGCTAACGTTGGCCAGCATCCCCCCGTCTTACATAAACATCCCGTATCATGTCACGCGTAGTGGGGGAGTGGGGGTTAGCGAGAAAAACGTGACGATCCATACAAAAAAATTTGAAGGTCCAAACAAAAAACGTGACATGGGGGGGGTTACAAAAGTCAATTTTTGCGTGACGTAATTAATGGACGTTCCCTAAACATCCCGTATCCAGGCGTAGGAAGCTCTCACTGGTGTTTAGCGAGAAAAACGTGAAAATCAACGCCGCGTACTATAAAACCGAGGTTCTGGAGAAGGTTGTGGCTCCGGAACTTCGGGACCTCTACGGGAAGGATCATTACTTCTTTCAACAGGAATACGCACCGGCCCACACGGTGAATATCGTCCAAGCGAGGTGTCGGGAGAATATGACTGATTTTCTCGATAAGACTTTGTGGCCTCCCAGCTCCCCGGACCTTAATCCCCTGGATATTCGAACTTATTGAACACCCTGTTTGTATGGAACCATTTTTGTCCTCTGTGCGCTGTCTTATAAGGGTAAACTCCTTTTTCTTTATCCTCTGAAAGATCTGCTCCATCAAGTGAGTACAACAAACCATGCAGCTCCAATCCTCCCTTCGCTAGGAGCATGTTCTTGAGCTTCATCGCATTTTTCTCCATCCTCAATGTTTCTTTTCCATCACATCCATTCCTTCCGACTTAGCGTCTCAAGAGGATGGAGGAACTTGAATGGACTTGTGTTTCAACCTTCCATTATAGATACTTTTTGCTATGAAAAAGACATTGATTTGTGTGATATGTGCCATATTGATGGTTACTAAGGTAATGTATATTAGCAACCCTCTCTGCACTAAGCAGCAGAGTTTTTTCTTCTTCTTTTTCATGCTCATAGCAACAAATATTTTCCGTTTTCCTGCAGATTCTTACTCCTTTCCCTGCTTTAAGCATCGGAGTGGCCTGCCTAAAGCAGTGGATCTAATTGCCATATAACATGACTCGTATGCGAAAACCAAAATTCTAACAGTCATTATATTACGTTGGTTTCTTACCAGTTTTCCGAGTATTTTCCACTTAATTCTCATCGCCAGATGCGGTAGCTTGGTTTTCCGGATTCTTACTCAAAGTAACAGAATTACTTGTGATCAGTTTGGGAATACAAAAATATTATTCTAGCTATCAAGTTTTCAAGGGCTACTTAACTATTGGATTCCACAGGAAGCAAAATATCTTTCATTTGACATGGCAAAGGAATTACCATACATTACCGTATAAATATCCGTTCGATTTCTGCACGGTTTGATTTTGGAAAAAAAAAGTCCAAAAATTTCATGTTGCCAAGTCGAACAGATACTGTAGCAACATTGTTGTTGCTAATGCAACAGCTGAGAAAAAATGTGCACGCAAAATTGACATACAATGTGGCGATCGATGTCCTTCTCTTTTCTTGGCATTTGAAGTTTAATAAAAAAGTTTTTCATAAAAAAGCTTATTACCTGCTGTAGTATTTTAGAGTAACTTCCACTATATTTAATTGAGAGCTTTCGATGTCAGAAACATGTTTGCGTTAGTATTCTAATTGCACATCCGCACTTATAAATTAAAATCTTTCATTGCCAACACCATTGAATGAATATGTACAGTGATGGACAATACAATAAGACCAAAGCCCGATTTTCATACAAAATGGTCATGTTTGGAGGCTTGTCTTTCACTTTCCCGTGAAGTAATTGAACTGAAATTTTGGCAAATAACCTGAATTTTCATATTTAATAAATTCATAATTTTTCATTCCCCACTTTAAAAGTTACAGACACCGCATACGACAAAACAATAAGATCTCCTTTTGATATCCATAGTTTAGGCCATATTGATGAGTGTGAATTACAATCTATAGTATACTGATATTAAAATGACCCGTGCATCAATAATTAAAATTCAGATCCTCAAATCCGAGCATCCTTTATGGAAATCAAAAAGTGGTCTTATTGTTTTGTCTGTAACTTTTAAAGTGGTGAATGAAAAATGATGTATTTAATGCAGATGAGAATTTAGGCTACTTCTGGACCACAGCCGAAATTTCAGCTCAATTGGTTCTCGAGAAAATGAAAAGCAAGCCCCCTAACATGACAATTTTGTATAAAAATCAGGATTTGGTCTTATTGTATTGTCCATCACTATATAAGGCGTGGCGAGAGCAATGCTACTCTATGCCCAGCAAAGTCGAGAAAATTTCAAACCCGAAAGATTCCCTCGACCGGCTTGGCGATACCGTTCGTTTTCCGACTTTCCTATCTGAGGCCCCCCGTTTCGGAGAACCTTTCAAAACTAATTTATCGTCAAAGACATTGTGTGACTCAGCATAATACAATTTAGATTGATTTATTAACGCTGAATAATGATTTGTAATCCAAAGTTATTGTTTGGAAATTCGAAACTCGTCCACTAACACTAATTAACTTAGCTCACTTTCAACTTATTAGATTCCAAGTAAAAGAAGATTAACTATTGACATCTGTGCTGATGATGTTACATGATAATTTCAGAAGGATTTAAAAATCAAATTTAACATTGGGTATCTGACAGAAGCTTTCGGCAAATCTGAATGAAACAGTCATTCGTCAGTTATCTCCGTTGCGGTCATGTCAAACGTAAGCGCAGAGCTACGTTATCACTTTACAAATAATCGATTGTTGGTACAGCCGGTATTTTTAGAGCTAGGCCAATAATTTGCAACTTATTTCACATTACCTAAATGCCATTCTGCGTATGCAATGTTCTTTTAATGGGAGTTGGGACGAGTATGCGTAAAACGGGACCTAACACATTATTAGCTCAACCAAAGTACTCCAGGCACAAGTTGTTAAGTAAAATTATTTGTACACGCCGTAAATTACCTTCATCTCAATGTCATCCATATTCAAATCAATAAAAATCTGTCACTTTCAAATGAGAAACAACCTTCGGCCGAACCGAATTTAATTACGAAAAATACCCCAACGAACAACAATTTAACAAATTGAAACACTCCAACCTGTCAGTCGGGTATCACGAAATTGCACTTACTCACGACCCTAATTCGAGCGCGAGAGTCACAAGCCACCGTTGCGCCGCATAGATAACACAAAAATATCAACCGGAGTAGAGGGTATAATCAAGTATAATCGCTTCATTCCGCGCTGGAATCTTCAAGCGGCGTTGGATGTCCCAACACCAACAACACACATAACTCACATCACGTGGTCTACAGAGCAAAATATTGTGGCACTCTACCTGCTAATGTACCTGAGAATTGCCTGTAAAGTTGAAAACTAGAAAATACGACTTGCAACTTTCACTCTCGTTCATTAGTGTCGTAAGTGGTGTGCGATGAAATCGCAATATTGCAATCTACTTCCGCCACCTTCACTAGGAGATTGTTCCAGTTTTCAACTTTCTAGGCAACAGTTAACCAAGCTACGCAAAATCAAAACAGACAACTTACGTATCAGCCTGAATCAGAAAGTTCTTATCATCGTACGAATCCATCTCGCCCATCTCTAGGATGATGATACCGTACAACCGTTCGGCTAACTTCCGAACTTCCTCCTCGGTGACGACCGGGCGGATCTTGGAACCCGGTTTCAAAGTCTCCGGGACACACTCTTCACTGTCACAACCATTTTTTCTCAGGTGGTCAACGCCATTCGCGACGGCCGCCGACAGATCCGTCGGGGCCTGCTTCTTGTGCATGGGTTTCATTTCCATGTTGAACACCCTTTCTACCTATCTCTGCGTGTGGGTTGTTTGTTATGTTTCGAATTTGATTGATTTTCACAACGTGAACCTTCCTCGGGATCGAGCTGAATACGACTGAAAACCTAATGCAAGTGTCGCGACACTAATAAGTTCGCTGCCAGCAGTGCGGCACAACGTCCAAGTCGCACACGCTACATGCTTACTTGCTACCGCGTATGTAAGTATGAATTGTACGTGTTTTAGGTCTCGTGTGTCGAGAAGAAGACTGCCCAGTCCAGTTCAGTTCAGTAAGGAGCGCCGAGTCTGATAATGGCAAATGACGTCGATGTGATTCTCTCCGACTCTCAGCTCGATTTTCCAAGGAACGAGGGATGGAGTTCAATTTGATATTTCAAATACAAATACATCCTACCTAATGTTAGGCAAACAAAACAACATAAATGTTCGGTAGGAAATAAAACGAGGAATAAGTGGATGGTGGATAGAATGATACATTTCAGTCGTATGCCGTACTTGTCGTGTTGAGGAATTTACCACGAATAAAAAAGAAGTTGAATTAGATATGGATTGATCAAGAGATAATAAATTCAGGCAGTGGTGTTGACAGTGCATCTAAAATCCTATGTTAAATAGGGAACATGTTTGCATCGACAATGTTGACTATTCTCGGTAACCGGTTTTAAATCTCCAATTCTATATATTCTTCCAGTGAATTGTAGATCTATTGTAATGACAATATGCACTTTCCCTTTATCTGATTCATGAACAATACGATTCATGGTCGGAAATAGATTTTAATGTTATTTTATATTATTGTATTGTAATTGTATGATTATTTTTATACGGGAATACATTTATTTGTAAATCTATAAGAATTTTTTTTCGGGCAATGACCATGTTGGCCATGTTCCGACTAAAGAAATAAAATCACAAAATTACAAAATTGAACTGACTAACAAAACAACACGCCTAATACTACACTTATTTGTTTCTCTAATTATATAAAAATCAAACACAAAGTAACAACTATTAAAAAGATGACACACACTGCGCACTGACTCTTGAAGACCATAGGGAAGGCTCAGGAACGAATGTGCGCGTAGATTACGGCAACGTATATTAAAGTCCAACATGCTGATCAGGGTAGAAAAATTAATGTTCTCTTGGAGGAGATCGCCAATAAAACAGGCTTTTGTCAAGTTACGCCTTCCTTCAAGTGAATGAAGGTTAATGAGCTGGCAGCGACTGCTATAGCGGGGTAGGTGGAATCCTCTCTCCACCTGAGATGACGTACGGCAAATCGAATGAATTTCCGCTGGATGGTCTCAACACGCTGGATTTCATTCTGGTAATATGGGGACTTGACAACAGACCAATATTCCAGGCTAGGGCGGACGATTGCGCAGTAAAGCGATTTCAGGCAGTAAACAACCGTAATTTTTTTTTGGCAAAACGGAACAGGAAGCCAAACTGCGATGATGCCTTAAACACGACGTACGCTACGTGATCTTTGAAGATCACTTTAGAGTCGATGAGCACCCCCAAGTCCTTGGCCGTCGTTTCGCGCTGCAATTCAAAGCACGAACAAAAACGACCCAAGCCTTGAGGCACGCCGGACAAAGCTGGAAAGCGTGACGAAACGTGATCACCGATCACCGAGCCAGATAAATAGCATCTACTTGATGACCGTTTTCTATTTGCTGGACCCAAAAAGAGGTAAATCACGAGAAATTAGTAGTTTTCGAATTCATGCTAAGCCGGCGAAATATAGTGCGCGTACCTCAACACTAGCTTTCGAAGATTAATCACCTCAAACAACATGGATACTGCACTAAATGCAGCTATGTCCCGGTAATTTGAGACGATTCTCTTCGTACCATTCTTAAACACTGGAGAAACATATTTCTTTCTCCCCGTTTCGTCGGTAAACAAAGAAAGATTAAACACTTTTGCTGACGGAGACGCAAGCATATCCACACACCGATTTACTACAAGCGATGGAATGCCGTCCGGACCACATCCCATTGAAGACTTCAATTCCTTGCCAGCTACAAGCACCATGTCATTGGTGATAGCAAAAAGCATTCCGGAGACAGGAAGAAGGGGCACATTACTGGTGGCGGACATCACCCGGTGAATTGGAGACGGAACATATCGGCAATTCCGGCGTTGCAAACAGCTTCAAGCAAACCATCCGTCATCGTGGAGGGCAAACCGGATTCCTTCTGCTGGTCATTAAATTGACGCCAAAAACTTTTGGAGTTAGATTTAAAGCTTTTCTGTAGACGGTCCTGATAGGCGTTATAGAAATTATTGTTGAATTGCTTGTACTCAGCATTCGCCTCCACGTAGCTCGCTCTTGTAGAATCCGTGCGATGATATTTGCTGTGTCGTCTCAAAGCTTTTTTGAGGCGCTTGAGAGCAGAATTGGATCAAGCAGGTTTAGTCGATTCTAGTTTCATCCTCACAGGAACAAACTAATCAATGGCATAAAACAGAACAGCAGACATTGTCGATGCAGCGAGGTTGACGTCAGAAACATTGAAAATCTCGTCCCAGTCAACGAGTTCCGAAAACTCGTTCATTCCACTGAAGCGTTACTGAAATCGTAGAAAACGCTTTCAGTAGAATCACGGAAGCGACCAAATGGATCAACAGCAAGTTTCAAAACTAATGGAAGATGATGCCGGCAGATTATAACTAGCTGTAGCCTCAATAATGCAATCCTCACACAATTCGTCGCTAACAAAGCACAGATCAAGCATACGATTATTTTCGTTTTGAACACCAATCAGCTGCCTGAGTTGAGCGGTACTATACGCGTCAAGCAGCTCTCGTGACGTCAAGCCAATCGTAGATCGAGAAACGATCGGAAAGTAGTGCCCAAGAGAATTTTGCTGCCAAGAAATCGTGGCTAAGTTGAAATCGCCGAGGATGATCACCTTGCCCCTTGGATTCAACAACGAAACGACCCAGTTCAGCGAATCAAGATGCTTTTCGATTAGAACGGTGGCATTTACTCGGTCGGAAGGACAGTAAATCACGCAAACGTAGAGCGAAGCATAATCGGTAGCCGAAACAACCCACATTTGCTTCACCGATGAGCTATTGGGAGGATTGACCGAACAGGGATTTGAATCTAGAGTAGAATCAGGGCGGCGATCTAGCAGAAAGTCACCCCGATTCTCTTGTTGCTATTAGAAGGTGACCGATCTTGTCGATAAACGGTGTAGAAATCGTCAAAGAGTTGATTCGTCGTAGTATTCCCGTTAAGCCAGATATCGGTGAGCGCGTGAACGTCATACCAACCATTGCTAAGGGCCGAGTGGTACTCGGCGAGAGAACTGTTGATCCCACCAACGTTTTGGTAGTACACCAGGACATTCGAAATAGCAGCTGCAGCTTGTCTTCCTCGGGGTGCAATCATGGGAATTGTAGGCTCGGATGGCGTAACGGTTCGTCTCGTTATCTCATATGGATGTGCGCCCGATTGATCAGCCACGAAGCGGAATGAGTGGTTTCGATCAGGCTCTGGACATTCGTGGAAAAAAGGGAATACTTGCCGGGTAGAGGTTGCTGGAAGACCCTCTCACCGCATTTGACCACAGGACCAGGACGACTATGTAGAACGACGACAGCGTGTGGCAGGACTGGGTTGGATGGCTTGAGGGCTTCCAAGAGGCTTCCTACGGCGCGTCCTAGTGTTCAAAGCGGCTGACAGTTTGATGTGGGTGTTTCATAGCGAGTGTTCAAATCTTCATCAATACTGCCCAGTTGTTTGTCGAGCTGCGAATTCACTATGGCAACAGGTATATATTAGATAGGTATAGGCGGAATTCAGGATTTAGATTTTCGAGAACAACAGGGTACTTGCCTGAGCAAGTAGGGTGGATGACCCCCTCACCAACACCGAAGAACAGGAACGGAACGACTCGAATGGCCGGAATAATCAGCAATGCTGGGAAATCAGCGGTGCTCGACTGTGGCGGGTGGCTTAGAGGCATCCATCGTGCTGCTTCGATTATTCATATAATAACTAGGTTGTTTAGCTTTACTGTTGTTAAGCCATATTTTTCTTCAAATAAAGTACATGCACTCGAAAATGCTGCTGTTCTCGTTGCCTATAATAGAAATATTTTTTTACACGCAGTTAAAATGGAACGATAGCCGAAAAAATAGAGGCTGGCGTCAAGAGCTACACTGCCGGTGGACGCATTACTGTCCCATCTAACAAATAATCAAATTCGGAAAAATACCTAGCCGATTTGTCCCACTTGAAAATTGGACGCATATTTGTCCCACTACAACAAAAATTGCTCCTAGTGGGACAATTATGCGTCCATATTTTAGGTAGTGAAAAATCACTCACCGTATTTACGATTTTTCTAGAATTAACAACACCCGTTTGAATTATATTTGAAAGTACACATCAAAGTGTTCTGGTTGGCATAAAAATCAAAAATATCCAAATGGCATATGGGACAGTTATGCTTCCACCGTCAGTAAACTAAATTTATATTCTTATAAAAAAAATATTTATATTAAAAAAAATAAAAAATAAATAAAAAATAAAAAAATAAACAATAAAACATAAACAATATTATAAATTCAAGTCGTTCTGGTAATTTTGTCGATTGTAATGAATAGAGCACGGAGCAAATGAATGTAAGCAAACGGAAAAATCAGATGGGTGCATGACGCTGCGTGTGCATGAAAGGATAAACTCTGCGTAGCTTGACTTGAATAGGTAAATTTAATTAATTCATCATGAGTAACATTGAACCAAAACAGTTGATTTCTTTTTCTTTACTGATGCCATTTATTGTTGCTTTTACTGTGGAAGTTTTAATTATATGTTTCTACTATCGTTGAATAGTTATGCTTAAATGGAACGTCCAATACGTACATCACGCTTCTAGGGGGCAGGGAAGAGTGTTTCGAAACTGTGACGATGCTAAGAAAAAGAAATCCATACAAATTGGGAATGGGGGAAGATGTGAGGCATGGATAATGGACATTCTCTGCGAGACGTACTTAATAGACGTAACGAATAAATAGTTAATAGAATAGCAACGAATAGTTTAATAAAATCGCTTCAGTTTCTCCAAAATTATAAATTAAATTTTGAAGAGGGTGCATTCCTAAAACAAACTCTAACTCTATTTCACAAATTCACAACGCCTCGCACTAAATAGAGCAAATCCAATCTACAGCATTCTTAATTTGACGAGAATAACTTGGAAATTCTCTAGGCTTGCAAACTAATCACTCTGTACCGATATGCCACGTTCAAAACGAGAAACTTTTAGCACAAATCTACTGTATATGAACATGGCATCAACATCCATCACAGCGCCTTTCAAAATAATAAAAACAACGCACTACTTGTTCGTCTTATAATTTATTTCTCCACTCGCTTCCGTTCAACAAACTACCGTGTATGACTCAAAATAAAGATACATGGTTATTAACATACAAAAAAGAAACTTAACCGAAGAATCTGAACGCCTTCTTCACGCTTCGAAATCCTGCTCCTGATCTTCGCCGTTGGCTGCGTCTCCATCACGGAATTGGCTCAGATCGGTCTCGTTCAACCGCTGCAAAAAAGAGTTCAGCAGAAACTTGTTGATCTTGTCGTTCTGTGTGAATTCACGCACAGTGGGTAGGTCGATGGGTGCGGTGGCATCTTCTACGTGTTCGATTCGATCGGCTGGAATCAGATGACGATCCGGGTCAGACACTTCGGAGGGGCCTCCATTGGCGGTGGTATCCTGCTGGCTTGGTGCTTCTTGCTGTTGTGATTGTCCACTATGGGTGTCGTTGTCCTGTTGGGTTGAGGACTGCTCTGGTTGCTCACTAACTTTGGCCGTTGGTTCGACGGAAGGCATCGTCTGTGTATATGATTCGATCAAAAAGATTAATCACACTAATTGATATTGATTCGAGATTTAATTCTATCGACGAAGATGACGAATTCACAACACGCTCGCTGTGTATATATGGAATGTTGTTTTTATTGTTCCGTCTTTTACGCCTGAGATTTCTTCTTTACTTGTTTTGCGTTTCGGTGTCTGTCCAGCTGACGGCTGGCCCGAGCTGGAAGCGTTTGTTTGAGATTGAGAGAGCATTCATGCGCAAGCGCAAAAAGCAACCGTGAGGTACGAGGGACGTTTTGATGGAGTGAATTACGTTTCAAAATGGAGTTCACGGTAAATCTGGAAAACTCATTTTATGACTATATTTTGCACATTTTCAAGATTATGGTTGATACGTAAAATGTTACTACAGAGGAATTTTAGTCAATTTTACACGAATGATGACTATTGCAGTATGTGATTTTGAACAGGCAGCGTCACTCCATTAAAAATAGTTGATGCAACATTTTCCATAATGTCGGAATAGTCCTTGTTACCACATATCAAATGCCATGAACGTGGTGAATTCGACAATTTTTATGGTTATTGTAACCATTATATGCGATAGTCATCCTGACCATGATTTAATTGTCGGTACAACGATGAAATTTTTCTCAGAGTATAGTTTTTATACACGAATGAAGAGTACTCTGAGAAAAATTTCATCGTTGTACCGCAATTAAATCATGCCATGACTTTACCAGATGCTGAGGTCATGTTTCCTTGCAGATCACACCTTCCCCCCACCCCCCCCATCACCCCACCTTTTCTTTCCGCCCCAAAACCCCCCGGGGAAAGAAAATTAAATCTGCCATGACTGGATGCTGACGTCATTTTCAAATCAGCATTTATTTGGTAAGCACTGTGTTTAATTTCTGGAACGGTTTTAGACTGTCGCAGTATAGAAAATGGAGGAATTATTCAATACGTTTTCAATTGATAAACATGGCTGTGAAATTTATTGATGTCTTTTTCACTTTCGAATTTGAATTACGGAATTGAGCCGTTTTCAGGAATACTCGAGCAATATTTATTTTCCGAAAAAGGAGTAAAAAGTATCAATTTTTACTGTTCAAAAGGGGTAAATATTATACATTTATTACTTCTCAAGAAGAGTAAAAATTGTGCATTTTTAACTTTTCAAAAGGGGTAAAAATATGCACGATTTGACGTATACTTATTAATTTTCAAAAGAAGTAAAAAGTAATATACTCCTTTATGGCGTAGCCTAGCCCTAGAAAGAGCATATTTTATAGTCATAATAGCGTAAATTGAGGTTACCGCGTACAGCAGCAGATATAAGCAGCACATGAGTTGAAATAAAAAAAAACAATATTGCTATTAATCAAAATCTAGTATATAATGATAAAAAAAACCATTAACATCAAATAAGTATCAAATATACAATCATCAATCAATTAAGCTTATCACGTATGGGTGTGGTAGTGAGCCTTCTAGAAATGCAGTAGTGTGTTTTGGACGTTAACATAAGAAACAGCTGTCAAGAAGAATAAAAATGGTAAGCCAACTTTTTGGTTACCTGTGGGAAAACAAACAATTTTTACACGACGAAACGTCACTAAGCTTAATAGAAAACTAGCGATTTAAAATTGGCTCACTACTATAGAAACCTGTTTCTTACAATTCATATATACACACCAAAAGTCAGAAACAAGTTCCAGCTAAATAAATTGCTGAACTGTTCTCAGCAAATCAACCATGCACTGAAAATCAGCAACTGCTTGCATCGATTACTGGAACTCAGCAATCACCGATCAAATTGCTGAACTCTGAGCAAACCTGTACTGCCGTTGGACGCATACATGTCACATGTTACATTTTAACGTTTTCGAGGTTTTGATGTCTAACGTCATAATGAGATACGTATTTTTGAAATATTTTGTCAAAACAGAGGTTTTATTCTAGAAAACTCGAAAAAAATCTGAAGTCAATTTGTCACATTCGAACAAATGGACGCATATTTGTCACACCGGAATAAATGGACGCATATTTGTCACACTAAAAAAAGAAATATAACAATCACACAAAGAGACGCATAGCACTGCATGATGTGTCCTGAGGACCATTCATAATATATGCCATGATTTTAGGGGCCATCTACAATACACGTGGATAGTTTAGAAGGGAGTACTACGAACTAGTAGGTATGTACGGTCCATACCAAACTTTCAAAATTCATATGGACGGTTATACATGAAGGAGGAGGGGAGGTATTATATTGTCTAAAACCTCTCCACGTAAAATGCGAACGGCCTTTTGGGAGAAGGCGATATCAAACTGTGACTATAAATATACTTAAAATGTTCAAACCCATAAAAAAGTGATGAAGAGGAACCCTTTGCCAAACCCATTTTATCCTAATAAGACGCATAATTAGTGTAACGTGTTGTGGCGATAATATTTATTTAAAGTTTGAATCAAGTATAACGATTAATTAGCAGCTTGTTGCTTCGTCGGAAGATTAATGAAAAATGATTTTTCCTCTTCGTTAACGACAGGTAGAACCACTTTCAGGAGAGAAGTTTTCTTCTCTTCTTCAATTCCTTGGGGAGCATTTTGCAAACGTACATTTGTCTCAATAGAGAACGAATCCTTTTCAACCAACTTATGTTGCTTCTTGGAAAACAACTTGCAGTATTTGAAGTCTTCACTGTTGATGTTGTCTGCGTATCCAAGTTCATAACGGCCTTTTTCAAACACCACTTTCCGCAAGGAGTCCACGTACGGGCGGGGCTTGCACTGGTTTATCGTGTACTGCGAAACGGTGAGCTTAGCTTGGAAAAAGTCTGTAGCTTGCATATCAAGTACGTCAACATTGTTCTTCGCATTGCCAACCGCAGACTTGAAGTTTTCAAAAGTGACAACACGTTCATGGCGTATTTTGGAAATTATTCGTATTTTGGCAGGGTGATCTGCTCCTCGAGCTACCCCATAGTGGGATGTTAGGCAAACGAAGCGCCTGTGGTTCGAATACTACTTTACCATGCCCTTTCACTCAATTTTCAATACCTCTGTTCTATTTCTAGCCTACCGTACACTGACGGAACTTTCAACTTTCTCTTCATATCTTTCATTCTAGCAAAAAACATTATTGTCCACTCTTGGTGCCTCATGGCGATGAGCGAGACATCTCCTTCTACATCATAATCGTTACTCCACGCACGGAGAACACAAACATAACAATTAATGTATGGAAAAAATAGTTTTTTTTTGCAAGTTTGAGTAAGACTCAATAATATTAATATGCTTCGATAGTTTATTGCGTTAAAGTCAATAAAAAGAGCGAAATTGTGCGGTAACAGTGTAAATATATTTTGAAACTTTAAATGCGTTTTTCTCATTTTGCTCGTTTGTAACATATGACATTTATGCGTCCGTCGGCAGTGTAGCAATCTGTCAATCGAGCGCCGCGAGCGAGTCGTAAAACGTCAAACTTAAATCATGTTGTGTTTACTTCGGCACGTTCGCGTATGAGTTGAATTTTTGTTTAAAAAAAAAGTTAGTTTTTGTTTCAAGTGACTATGGATGCAGAGCTTACGGCAGCACTTGCTTCAGTGCAAGATGATTTTGACTTCGAGGCCCTCTGTGGTAAAAAAAATTCTGATGGTTATTTTCTTCTTTCTACTGATCGTTAAAGGACGAGAAAAGTGATGGCGTATGTGTTGAGATGTATTTTTTCTGTAAAGGCCAGTATCGACTTAAAAAGTAAAGAGGTTACGGAATTTTGTTCAATATTATCAACAGTATTATTGAGCTTGGGACCGAGTTTGGGAATGATGTGCTAGTACTGACTGAGCCAAGAAAAAAATCGTATTTGTTCGGGACCTACCTAGTCTATGATATTACCAAGCGGAATTTTGGTAATTGATCTGCATGGAACGAAATGTCCGCTTCACTTACGGAATATTCGAGCGGAATATTTTTACGAAAGTAAAAGTGACAGTTCCCATTACTTTGCGTGGAAACCTTACAAATTCCAATTTTATTTTTCGTTCTTTTCAGGTGGATACTGAAACAACCAAGAGTTGGAAAGCCACCTCGTACACTTAAGTTGCATGCAGAGGGGATGCAAAATAAGCTACAGGAAGTTTGCTGGATTAAGGCAACACATCATAAACAAACATCCATTGCTAGCTCAAGGAAGTGTAGGTCCTAGCCCAGTAGAATCGCACCTCAAGGATCTTATTAAGGATTCCTCAACACCGGTCCAAGACGTTTCTGACTCCACATGTGTGGATATCATCGGTGGATGATGCTTGGAATGAAAAATATGACATAACCACTTTACGCCAGTTTAATGCGATTTCCGTGTGCCGCCTGAATGCGGATGTTGTATTCGTCTAACTTCCAAATAAATAATAAAAATTGTTAATCAAAAACTAACGAATTAGCTTCAATATGCAGGTAAAGAAGTGAATGATGAAACATGTGCCTGCATGTTGAATTCAATTCTGAAAAACCTTTCATAATACAAAAAAAAAATTCAATGATGAATTATAACTGTGTACAAACAGCAAGATCTATAGATTTGCTAAAAATACAGCAATATTTATTTGTGCATGCTTGCTTGAATTTCAGCTAAATGTAATGTGATTTGCTGGTTATACAGTTTCACAGCTGTCAAATAATCAAGCTGGATTTACAGCATGTAATAAACTAGTAAAATTTTGCTGAGTTCCAGCAAACTAAAAGTAATGTGTAGATTACGCCAGAAAATTCATGCAGAAAATGGATATAGTTATTGGCTCAGGAAGTAAAGGCACAACGGGCCCAAACTCAATCCCAAACTTAATGAATCACCCTTAAATACATAACTCACAAGGAACAACCCCTCAGATATTCTGTCAAAATAACACAGCGAATCAAAACAGAAACAAAGATTATAGTACCAAAACGCGCAAGAATGTGTGGCAGGATGCAAGGTGCAAGGTGCACTTGGGACCAAGGGGTTCTAGAGCAGTGAGCCAATTCTAAATCAGCTAGCGATTGATTGTTGTTACCTCATTCTTAAGCATTGCGGCAGTAGAATATTTGATTTTGTTATGTTATTTTGATAGAGCATTTAAGGGGTTGCTCGTCTTGTCTTGAGGCTCATGTAGCTTGTGACCAACACGCTGGAACTTTCCGAGGCAAAAAGTATAATGGAATCTTTTGTGCTAACTTTATTTGTCTTAATTTTACCTTCATGCAAGATAGGTCAGTTTGCGGAAATATTAAGCTGGCAAATGAAACTATTGGTTTATTCGTACCATTATACGCTAGACTGCTTGATGTCTTCGGTAAAGTTTGTCTATGAAAAAATATCAACCGGGTAGTTGATGATTATAATGGTTCTGCCACTAACCCCTTAAACTTAAAGGTTTGAGCTAAACGATAAGATAATTTAAAAATTTGTGACTGGTGTGGCCCTCTTTTTATAGATACACGAAATTTAAGTTCTCATTGTCATGAGACACATGCACATTAGGGTGGATGAAAGTGTTAATTCAGCTCCACCCCACTCAATCGATTGCAAATCTGATCCAGACTCTGAAATATTTGTTGTTTAAGTTAAATTAGGATTATTCTAACTCTAAAATATAGAAAAATATTGATTTTACAAATAATACAAATAATAAAATAATGATCACAAAAAGGTAGCACATAAACGTCATTATAGAGGCTGGATAGTCATGAAGAAAAAAGATTCTGTTTTTGGCTCAGGAAGTACCAGCACATCGGTCCTAGGCTCGGTTCTTAGTTTAAAGAAGCATCCCTAAAACATATGACTTACTACGAACAGCTCCTCTAATATTCTATCAAAATAAGACAGTAAATCAAAACCAAAAACACAGATTCTACTACCGAAAAGCGCCAAAATATTGCCGACGTAGGTGCAAGGTGCTAGGTGGTTTTGGGTTCTAAAGCAATGAACCTATTTTAAATCGCTAGTTTCCTATTGATTGTTGGTACACCCTAAAGGCCCAAACGCAATGTGGATGGAAAAAGAACGGGAACGGCAAGTTTGACAGTTGTCTCAAATAACGTTGATAAGTCCAATTGGAATCAACTTGGATCTAATCAGTTTTCTATCCGACAATCAGGTTTCTTCAGGTTGGGCTCTTCCGCTGCCGTTGCCGTTTCCGCTTCCGGTATCACTGCGTTCGAGCCTTAATTATGCCATCCGCTTGTTGGGATGCAGTTTTAACCCAACCAGCGAACATCTACTGTAGTGGACCGGTCCACTTGGCTGCCGAGAACACATCGTCCAATTATCTGTCTCTCACCTCTTAAGATATTCGACCGAGAATCCATGTTCTGTTTTATAAGTTATGCACTACTTATTGAGGTTTTCTTAAATAATAATATTTTCGGTTACTTACACATTTAGAAAATTTTACAGTATTCGGTAATTTTTTATCGAACTTTCAACAGCTGAACGTTCGGTTCCGCTCGAATATTCCGTAAGTGAAGCGGACATTTCGTTCCATGCAGATCAATTACCAAAATTCCACTTGGTAATATCATAGACTAGGTAGGTCCCGAACAAATACGATTGTTTTCTTGGCTCAGTCAATACTAGCACATCGGTCCAAACTCGGTCCCAAGCTAGGTAATACGCCCCTAATAACACGCAAAGAAATCACTCTGTGTTGAAATAACAAAATATGTTGTTGGTATTCAATACAAGGTTTCTTTTTGTTTCAATTCATAAGAAAGTGCCAAATCAATTCAAAATTTCATTGAAATCAAACCAAAAAAAAATTATTTAAAGTGATCACTGCTGTGTGATTTAAAACAATCTCATTTATTTTAAAACTCAAATGATTAATTTATTGTTTTAACAAAATATTTTTTCACCCTAAGAAATCACTCTGTTTTGAATCAACAAAACATTTTGCTGCTATTCAATACAAGGTTTCTTTTTGTTTCAATGCATAAAAAAGTTCCAAATCAATTCAAAATTTCATTCAAATCAAACAAATAAAATTATTTAAAGTAATTACTGCTGTGTGATATTAGTTTAAATAATAATTTATTTATAACAATCACATTAATTTTTCAACTCAAATAATTATTTTATTGTTTTAACAAAATAATTTTTCACCCTAAAAAATCACTCTGTTTTGAATCGACAAAACATTTTGCTGCTATTCAATGCAAGAATTCTATCTGTTTCAATTCATAAAAAAGTTCTAACTCAATTCAAAATTTAATTCAAATCAAACCTATCAAATTATTTGACGTAATCACCGCTGTGTGATACTCGTTTAAATTATATTTGATTTATAACAATCACATTTATTTTAAACTTCGTTTTAAACAAAAATGTTAATTAATTGTTTTAATAAAATAGTTGTATGAGCGCACATTTCATAGCAGCCATATTGCTACCTCTGACCTCTGCTTTCCTAATGTAAGTTTAAACATAACATATTATAATTTGTTAAACAGATTATCAACGAGTTATTCTCTTTGCAGATAACTGGAAAAACAGCAAGACTTCCGAAGGAAGACTATTTTGAAAATAAGCTGCCATTATGACTGCCTCTCCCCAATATTTCTTCTCGAATACTGTAAAATTGTCTAAGTGTGTACGGATTGCGTAAACAGCCAAATTCCAATGAGCGATCAATTGTTGCTAATCTGGGTTATAATCCTACTCTATGAGAGATGGAAGTGCATCGTGAAAAACGAGTTATAACAATATTTGTACACTTACCTTCGATGTTATCCCCTAACAAACATCAGTGTCGAATAACCGCTTGTACAAACAAATTTGGAGAAGTAATTCAGCTTTCTAGAAGCAAAAGCTTAACAACTTCTCCAAATTTGTTTGAACAAGCAGTTATTCGGCATTGATGTTTGTTGGGCCGGATCGTCTAGTGCATTTTGCTCACTTACTTCAATTTTTTTCCACTTTTTGCAGTGAACTCATTTCTAATTTACTCGGAAAATCACACATTGACCGCATGGTATGAAAATCAACAAGAATTTGATTTTAGCCAAATGGCGTACAATTGGCGGAAAACTCAGCCTAATAATCACAACCGCCAAAGCATTTTCTGCTCTAGTGTTCATCTGACTTCACACTGCAGACTTCACAGGTACACACATATTGAAAACGCTCTATACTGCTCACTGGTGTCCTATAGTATGTAGCACTTGTTTGATCCTCGCAGTAACACAAATCCCTATACAGAGGAAGTTCATACGGCTCTCATTGCAGTAAGTTCCATGGAATGATCCTATCACATTCACACTTTGACCGATGCCTTTTAATAACTTTGAAAACTATATCCAGTAGACGTATCAAAATACAGTGCATATTCGTCCACAACTGCCCTATTCATCCCCTTCCGTTCACATTGCGCTGGGGTCATATGGGACGAATTTTGAACTGTTCAAAGGCTCGTTTACTAATAGGATTAGAAATATTATTTAGGTGTAAACAAATGTAAAGACAAAGTAGACGAATAACATCTGCCAATGTTACTCCGGACCTAATCGATGTTTCCATAGTATTCTCTGTATTTTGAATATGGAATTTGACGTCTCAACAACCCTAATGTACCTTTTGGTAGCACCCCGAAAATTCGCATTAAATACAAATTCGTAAACTCACCTGCACCTATACAGGAACAGAACGCTGCTGAGAGACAGAGCGAAAATTATGAAAAACACTCTCACACGTGATGCGATACCGAATGGAAACATCTCTCTCTGCTGATCTTCTTCAGATAGCTACACTCCCGTTTCATTTTACTCAATTTTTGATTACAATTGTATACTATCTCTCTTTCTCTCACGGAAATGTTACTCAATTTTCGTTAAAAAGTGTATCTACTCAATTTATGAGTAAATCCACTTTTTACGAAAATTGAGTAATATTTCCGTGAGAGAAAAAGAGATAGTATACACTTGTAATCAAAAATGGAGTAAAATGAAACGGGAGTGTATACCTATACAAACACTGCCTGTACCGGCTACACGGTAGGGTTGGGATCTTATTTTCATCATACTAAAAATGATCATCATTTAGTCAAGCACCATTGCTTCATTTCCTACCAGCGATTTTGGAAAATTGGCCAAACAACTCGCACTATATTTATGAAACGCATCAACGTGGATAATTGTTCTTGGGAGTAAAGAAGAAGAAATCTCAACATATGGTCGAGTTCGAGTTCGAGTCGTAGTAGAAATTGCTTTACTTAATCACTAAATTGTACAATATGATGCAATACTCAGGTTGGCAGTGGGCAGTGAATCATATGAAAGCACGAAATTTTGAAAACCCATCGATGAAAATATCTTGCTTTTCATTTAATCTCAGAACAGAGTATAACCATTGATAACATAAATTGTATGAAACACAGTACGCACTACGCCGAAATAAATCATCAATAGGCTAAACAGTAGGCACATAAAGGCCAAAACTAAAGACAGTTGCCCTACGTATCGAACGTTTAAGCGAAGGGCATGCAATTTCTCGAAACGTTGCATTGAAGCAACAGTACTTCATGAAGTTGATACCATATTATATCGGTTTATCGAGCAGCTTAAGAACAAAATGATTTTCAAGTAACAGAACTGTATTTTTCGAGCTGAACAAAAAAACAGATTATATCTTCTCAAGGTTATGGAAGAATATTTATCCCAATATTGTATCAAAAGAATGTTCGAGTCGTAGGAAACGTTATTTAAAACTGCTCAAAAGGTTTGATCAATTTTGAGGATGTAATAAAAGTAATGACCAAATCACAATAAACAACTAGCAAAATGCAAATCTGTTAGTTTTGTTGCCGCTATGTGGCATCTAATTGCACGTCAAAACATCGTGTCAATATCGGGTGGCGTGTGACGAACGTCGGCGTGATATTTTGACATGCTAGCAGATGCCGAAACTTCACCACATCAGTGGGCACCTCAACTACGTGGCGTTAGTGAAGAAGCAATTGCCAAGCGATTTGAAAATTTACACAAAGTTATCGATCAATTTTATTCTTGCTTAAACGTCTGTCTGTGGTTGAATGTTGTAGCAGGAGCTGGATAGTCAAGAAACAAATTGTTATATCGGTCCCAAGCTTAATGAATCACCCCTAAAAGCATAACTCACAACGAACAATTCC
Source organism: Aedes koreicus (assembly GCA_024533555.2). NCBI lineage: Eukaryota > Metazoa > Arthropoda > Insecta > Diptera > Culicidae > Aedes > Aedes koreicus. The sequence goes on along the minus strand of JAHHFK020000608.1, from coordinate 23,304 downwards.
TGAAATATTCTGTCTAAATAACACAGCGAATCAAAACAAAAACAAAGATTCTAAAAGTGCAAGAATGTATTGCTAGGTTATTGTGACTAAGGGATTCTAAAACAGTGAACCAATTTTAAATCGATAGTTTCCTATTGATTGGTATTGGAATAGTAATAGTATCATGATTCGTGGTTTTATTTTGTTTCTTCTAGAGCATTACGAGACTGCTGTTCACGCTAAGCAAGCGTGAACTTAGTTAATAGATTTGGGATATTTTTCATGAAAATGAGTTTCGCTAGATCAAATAAAAAAAAACAAACCAAAAAAAAAAAAAAAAATAAAAGAAGAGCGCCAAAAAATCCTATTTTCACTATTTAAACCAAACGGCTTGATGTATGAAACATGTATAGCATGAGCATAAGCATGGGCATGTTTGACCACCCCCGGTTGCTCCCCCCGCCCGGATAGTCAAAAGGAAAAAGGAAAAATTGTTTGACCCCAGAAAAACCCCCCCACCGCCCCCCAACTTAAAAATTTGCCCCCAAAAAAATAACCCCCACAAAACCACCCCCAAAAATAGTGTCAAAATAACACAGCGAATCAAAACAAAACAAAGACTCTAGTACCTAAAAGCGCAAGAATGTATTGCATGGTGCAGAATGTAATGCCTGGGACAGACATACAACGTACAGCGTTGTACGAACTGTCAAATACTTTAATCCAGTACTAAAAAACAGGTACTAGACTAAAGGAGTACAACCATAGACTTACTCTAAGACCAGTAGGTCCCGAACAAATAAAAAAAATTTCTTGGCTCAGTCAGTACTAGCACATCGGTCCCAAGCTCGGTCCCAAGCTTAATAAGACGCCCCTAATAATGAACTCACACGAACACACTCTCAAATATTCTGTCAAAATAGCACAGCAAATCAAAACAAAGGCGCAAATATGTATAGTCAGGTGCTGGCTTCAAGGTATACCTCGGACCAAGGGGTTCTACAACAGTGAACCAATTTCAAATCGCTAGTTGCATATTGATTGTTGGTACCACGCTGTACGTTGTATGTCTGTCCCAGGCATAAGGTGTTCTTCGGACCAAGGGGTCTACAACAGTGTACCAATTTCCAATCGCTAGTTACACATTGATTTTTGTTGCTACTCCGTTATTGCCAGACCAGTTGTAATTACATTGTTTTTCATTGGGAAGACAAGGTATTTTCGATTGATGCTTGAGAGTCGATTTTTACCAATTTACGTCAACAGTAAGGATTATCCTCACTCACTGTTCGTAGCTTACTAGAATGTGGGGTTACAGTTTGGGCCTCGTATCATGCCGTTCAGATTGATCGCAAAGAACGAGTACAAAAAAGCTTCGTTAGATATGCACTCCGAAGGCTTCCTTGGCGAAATCGATTCCTACTGCCGCCTTATGAACATCGCTGCGCACTCATCAATTTTTTTTTTTGGCAAAATTCAATTTTATTATTCAACAAGGGTGATACAGGGATAATAACGATCTTCCAACTTTTCGATACCATTTTTGTAGTACGATTTGGTCTCAAAATGGGCCTCAGTTCTGGCAATTACTTCTTCATTGGCGCTGAATTTCTTTCCAGCGAGCATTCTCTTGAGACTTGCAAACAGCAAATAGTCGCTGGGGGGCAGATCTGGAATATACGGTGGATGAGGAAGCAATTCGAAACCCAATTCATGCAATTTCACCTACTTTTTCATATTTTTTTTTTTTTGTGACACGGTGCATTGTATTGGTGAAACAACACTTTCTTCTTCTTCAAATGTGGCCGTTTTTCCGCGATCTCGCTCTTCAATCGCTCTAATAACGCTATATAATAGTCACTGTTGATGTTTTTTTCCCTTTTCAAGATAGTCGATGAAAATTATTACATGTGCATCCCAAAATACGGACGCCATAACTTTGCCAGCCAACTGTTGCGTCTTGCAACGCTTTAGATTGGGTTTGTCGCGTGTAGTCCAGTCCACTGACTGTCGATTGGACTCTGGAGTGTAGTGATAGAGCCATGTTTAATCCATTGTCACTTATCGACGCAAAAATTCGGCTTTATTGCTGTTAAACAGCTTCAAACATTCCTCCGAATCACCAACTCGTTGTTGTCTTTGATCGATTGTGAGCTCACGCTGTACCCACTTGGCGCAGAGCATGTCCAAATATTCGTGAATAATATGATGTACACGTTCCTTTGATATCTTCAGAGTATCAGCTATCTCGCTCAACTTCGCTTTACGGTCATGGCATACCCAACAAACATCGGTGTTGAATTAGAGCTTGTTCAAACAAATTTGGAGAAGATATTCATCTATTCTCTCCAAATTTGCTTGAACAAGCTCTAATTCAACACCGATGTTTGTTGGGTAGCCACCTCTTTTGGGCGTCCATTGTGCATCGTCTGTGTCTGTACGACCACGTTTAAATTCACGAAACTAATATTTTATATTTGATTCTGCTGGTGCAGAGTCCGGGTAACATTTATCAAGCCATTGTTTGGTTTGCACAGTTTTTTTTTTATTTCTTTATTAGGGTGAATTTTAGCCACCTGGGCTAGTTCGTAACCTGGTTTGCACTGTATTTTTTCCTATAAAAAAAGCAGTGATGAATCAACAACCGATATCCGTTTCTATAATTTTTTTCACAACAACAAAAATTGCTTCACTCAAAACACTATATCTCACAAAGTAATGGTCTTACTAGTTGTCGAATTTATACACGTATCTTTTGAAGGTTGTTACTAACTGAAAATCATATGGATTTTATTCTAGTAACGCCATCTAAGTGTCAGGACAAAGACTTATCCACCCATCTGTTAAGAATACTGTTGGGGCCACTTTTGAAACATGTATAGTGTCACACAAATACTAATCATGTACGAAAAATCAAATAGTTTCGTTTAAATGTGGCTTAGTAATCACAATGATTGGCGAAAATGGGTACGCTGCTGAAGTAATGCTGCATTCTACAAGTGGTTTTAATTTCCTACACAAAATGTTTATCGTTTTTGTGCCTTTAATAAGACGTAGTAGTGGTGATGCAAATTTGTCATAGCGTCTGTTTGTGAACACTATCAACTTTCACCTTAATGGAATGAATAATATTTTAAGTGCAGTAGCCAAAGTATTTAACCTTGGAATTAAAGTAATTCACTTTATTGTTTATTGCGTGTCACCTGCGTATAGATTAAATAGGTAAGCAGAATTCATGATACAAATCCTTATTTTGAAGCCAATTCCATCATGTGAGATGCATTTCTGCTTTAAAACATTAAAGCTTCTACGGATTCACTTGGACATAATGGCTTAAAAGTGAATTCGCTATGTGTTTTGCAGCAACGCTTATTTGTTGTGAGATGAAAGGATGTTAGTATTTAAATAGCATACGTTTTTATTTTATTCACCCATTATGTTGTATATATTTAAATGCATAATTTTCTTCCTGATATATAGTTGAGTATTTCACGTTGGATCAATTCACATATTTGAATTTTGTTTGAACTGACGAAAATGATCCACTTTGCCGAAGCAGTTCTCAACCCTACAGTTTCAAACCAACAAGCCTGAAACATCCAATAAAACGAAAACGTGCCACAAACTCTCTAGATTTCCAATGAGAGAGCAGAAAGTTCTGTTATTTCCAAATCGCGAGAACATATGAAATTCTATGACGAGTCAAGCACAATTCCTCATCCGTTGGTTTCCTTTCACTTCCACTATTTCCACCCTATCACTTACAATCGTATAGGTAGACGTAGAGCCCTCAAACGATGAAAGATGAATCAAAATATTTGCTACCTCTACGTACAGCAGACCGGCGCGACGCGTGGCGTGTTTTTCGGATAAACACATTAGGAAAGAGTAGTGTAGTAGGTTGTATAGTGGTATTGTACGATGGATATATCTTGAAGCATGCAGCAGCAGTGAAAACTTAAAGCGTTCGTCGTCGTCAGTCAGTCAGTCAGTGCCGGATCGATAAACACGCGACAATCGGGCAATCTGTGGATCTCAGGGAGCATCAAACAAGCAGTGGGCTTGGCCGATTTGTATTGTGTCAGTGCTAATTTCCGGGATATGAGCTGTCTCCTATACTCAATTAGTTAGAGGAGGCGTTCCATTTGCGAAATGCGTTTGATTCGGCTGTGTTTAGGTGGGTTTTCATTGAAAACTCGTTCTGTGAAAATAGCGAGCTATAGGGGCAGTGTTTACGTTATTGTTGGTTGTTGCCCACGTTTTCAGTAATGCCGCGTACGTCTGACTGTTCAGAGGGTGTACCTACACGTGGATGTGTGTATGTTCGTTTGTGTTTCTCTTATTCGTTGGTGGCAAGAAAGGGGAATGTGCTAACTGTATACACAGTTATAATGAAACGAAAACCGAATTCAGCATTTTGAAGGGTGATGAGTTTTTCTTGTTTTAGGTAAAATTAAAGTTACAAAATAGACATGTTCAACATGGAATTGGAATGAAGCATCCATTAATATAGCGATCTGTAATTTCAATGATCTTCTGCTAGATGAGACCGATATAATAGAATGAATAATCAGGCGAAATGTTGATCAAATGTAATAATTGAAATGATGATAAATAATTGCCGCAATACGTTTAATTTATTATGTACTATCTACAGAAGAAGGGGAAATGTTACTATCGTTAAATATTGTTAATGCTCTAAACACAATAAAACTTTTGTACGTAAGATCAATTCTACAGCGAATAAATATAGATAATGTTAAATGTATAGATTGTGCATGGCATCACAATGCGTATTTTGCCAGTGATTTATTTCGCTTCATCAAACAAAACATTGCTTAAAATGTATAAACTTATCATTTTTCATTTATATTATCTATAATGGTAATATTTAGCTCCTATAAAACATATACATGGAATTAAATACTTATATAACACTTTTTTAATTTGAAAATTTTACCTAAATACAAATAAAAAAATGAGGATGGTAGTGCAAATGACCATACGACACGTTTTCCGCAACGATCGGAGGTAAAAGTAAGAACGCTAGCCTTTGCGTCATCTTTTTCAACCAACCGGGGCACATCTGCTCTACACCTCTTACACCTACTCAGAGAAAACCCAGACACAACTAGGGAAAACGAGGAAAACATCAACACAATGTGAGAAATTCATATTCTCTTACAATGTAAGATGCTCAAACGAAAGAGCACAATCTCCGGAAGCACCCCTCGTTCGACGCAAGAAGAAAAACTCAAATCCCAGAGATTGTTCTGACGTCCCCTCAATGTACGAATCAGTTCCAATGTGCATCCTCAGTGATAAGTTGAACTCCGTCGCGAACGGTCGCAGTTCCAGAAAAGCGAATTGGTTCCCGTTAAAGCGCTCGCTTCCAACTGTGGAAGTTATCGCTGCGCTGTTAAGAAAAGTTAGGAACCAATCTTTAAGCTATTTGTGACAAATTTTTATATTTATAGTTTTTTGAAAATTTCACTTTTCGCATTACCGGGTGGTGCTTTTTTGGCATACATCAGATCATACAGAAGACAGTTGACCGTGAAACGACAACACTGTCGTCATCGTGAGTGAGTGAATAAGAGTGCGTGCGTAAATCGTGCGGAAAGCACGAGAAGTGATAAAAGGAAACGTTCGAACAAATCGTTGGTGAACGACAAAACGTGCAGGAGAAGTAATTTAGCTAATTGTGAGTGGGTGTAACATCTACAGATCAGATTGTAGAAACCGTAACCGTAGCGTGATTGTGTGCAAAGAGAGAAGCGGTAGCAGCATAATTATTTCCAAGAATCCAGCGTAAAGTTTGCGGTGGAAAGTGGTACCTAACGATGGTTAACGAGGCGGAAAATCAGCTGACTCACAACGATGGTGATGGAGGTGGAGGAGCAGGCGAGAAGGTCGTCCTGAAGCGCAAGATCACGCTGATCAATGGAATAACGATTATCGTTGGAACGATCATCGGATCAGGCATCTTTGTATCACCTGCCGGAGTATTCCTGTATACGAAGTGAGTATAATAATAAAACGGGTATCGAATTTCACGTTGTTTTTTATAAACTGATAGGGTTGTGCTGATATTTTAGTTGGAGTGTGACATAACCGATATCGCTGGTGATTTACTGGCTACTCATTTCTTATATTTTTTGTGTTCGCAATACGAGTACGCTCGGTGTGGAAGTTTCCACTCCAATTGACGTATTGTTTTGCTCGAGGATACGTATGTTTGAAATGTAGATCATGGTCAAGTACTCAATCCTTGAAATATTCAAGGAGTATATCTTTAGAATCTGTTTGTCATAGAACGAGTTTGGGGTAAAATTAAATAAAAAGTCAACGAATTGTAAATTCACTAGAACTGTACCACCGTTATAAGCATAAATGTTTCATACATATATAAAAAGGGGTTCCCAGATCATGGGACAATTAGGCGTATATCGGTAGTGTAGGATCTAGGAAAATACAGATTGCTAATAATACAGAAGTAAATACGGTCCCGATCGGCAAAGACCTGGGCGACGAAAAAATGGGAACGATTAAGAAACCATTACTTGGGACTGCAAGTCAATCAACTTTCCGATAGGGTTGCGTTAGGATAATATATGACGACTTTTTTACCGCGCAACATCGAAGTTGTAGCATTCCTGGAACTTTGTTGGACAGGATAGAAGGTAGAAAAAGGGGCATCAAGAGACTACTAGAGACTACCTTCTACTAGAGCTTTGGCACCCCCAACAGTTTTATAATGCTATATAAAATGCACCAAAGCGTGGGTTGGCTCCCGATCGATGCGAGAATTTGCAAGCTGGGGGTCAAAGACCGTTCTGACGTGGGACTACGTCTGTGTTTTCAATACTGGAGTACACGTTGGAGCGTCAATAACTCAGTCATTTCTCGATCAATTTCCAATTTTTGCACCAATCGATCGGGACATGCACTATGCTTCGATTCAATATTGAAAACTATTGGATTTTTAACATTTTACGATGGGGGTGACCCCAGCAAAGTGGTTATCATGCATACCTCTCACGCCAACGTCACGAGTTCGAATCTCACCCCCGGACAAGTTACGAAAATACCCAAAAAGGTATTTGAGTGACTACGACGGGAGATGAACCATTCCAGGGCTGAAAATCTCGATAATAAAGGAACTAAAACAAAAACATTTTACTATTGAAAAAAGAGATAAATGTGAAGTGCCGTCAACATAAGAATCAACTAATCTCGTGCATCTGAACGGTTGTTTCCCAACACAGAAGACAGAGTCATAGACTAACCGGTTTGTGTGTATGTGAGCAGCGAAGAAAAAGGTTGGCAAAGCCCAGAAGGCCATTTCCAAAGATGACCGCAAGATGCAGAAGCGATCCGCCGGCGGAGGCGTTCGGAAGAAGGAAACGTACAGAACCTACATCTGAAGCATGGTCCCTGATTGGCCCATATCAATCGACAGATGACCTTCACGTCGCGGGAAATTCAAACCGTCGTTCGACTGCTGCTGCCGGGAATCCCAAAACGGTATTTTTCAAGGCCACCAAAATCAGTGGAAAAGAGAGTTGACAGGTCTTTGGAAGTGCTGGGCTATGCCTCGGGGTGGTCGGTCGCAAAAAAAAATCGTTCGTGTGTCGAAGCCGTAATGTTTTCGACATTTCCGGAGAAAATTTCGAAAATGGCGAATCTGCTTTTTGCAAGGCCTTGGTAGTTAATCGCTCCTTCCAAGCGATCAATTTTGCTTCTTTTCTAATACAGGCTCTTCAGAAATAATAACATTCGTTACACATTGCGACGTAGTCCTACGTCACCTTTGCGTAAAATCCCTTGTAGTTTTTTTTTCAACTAGTTTTAAACCAACGTGCACTGTCCACACAAAAGAAGACCCAACGACGAAAAAGAAGCGTCCTATGCGCAGTTGAAGCAGATGTTTGATTGGTGGAACGTGCCATATCGAACGAAATCGGTAAACTATGCGTAAAATTTGCAGCCTCCCACAGTTTCTTAGTCCGAAGTACCTACTTTCTCCGCAAAGATATCCTGAAAGCCACTTGCAAATCACTTGATTAGCGAACAAGAAATTATATCATTCGAATTTTAATCAGCAAAAAACTCATCTCTTATATTATCAAAGTTCGCACCTAAAGGGTGAGCCAATAATTATTGCGATACTTAAGATTGATGGGTAAATCGGCAATAGTTATCGAAATTAAACCAAATGTTTACAGTAGTTCAGTATATGTATGAAATAATCAGCTTACATACGTCGGTTAAATTCAATTTAAGGATGAGTTAGAGTAAAATGCTCCACATTTTTTTCCTCTGTTCGGGACATAAACCACTGCGACCAGTAATTTGATCTATTGTAGTATATCCCGTATCCTTTGTTTAGTGCATGTCGAGTTACTTCATCACTATTGAGAAATGATGAAGTATTCGGTGTTTTTACAGTTGTCATTGTTTGTTTTGTTGGCAATGAATCGAGTTTTATTGAAAGTTTCCGCTATTTAAACCCTTTGTGAGCGACAGTACTCTTCAAAGGCGCGCCCCTTTATCCGTCAAAACCGGATTCATTGCAAACAAAACAAACAATGACTCCGATACTGACCATGCATCAGAACCCTAGTCATAACCAATTCAAACTATAGAACATCAAATAGAAAAATGAGAATTCACATAAATGCAATACTAACCATGTTTCCCTTATTCCAAGCTCATCCTCGGTGGCTCAATCCGAGTATTGTCACTTTTCACAAGACATAAAATGTAATAAGGACTAATATATGTTCCTTTGGTTACAAAGAACAAATATGTTCCCTAGTTTGAATTAATTCAGACTAGGGTTCGGTGGTAGATCTGATACCCCGTAACGCACCAGTCGAAAAGGTGATCGACAGTTAATGAAGGAGAAGAATACAGTTAGGGCATTGCACTTGAGCAAATGTGGTACGTTACAGACAGATATGGAATAGGCAAAACTCGGTCCTCCGGAGATAAAAGCACCAAATGGAAGAACGAGATGGCGAACCGATGATGATGGAACCGATATATATCGAAACTTGGAAGGCAATCTTCTCACAGACGAGTGAGAGGATTTTTGTTTGTTTTATCTTTATTTAGGAGCTGGTTCGGCTCCGCCGACGAGTGTGATGGAATCGAAAGATGGAAGCAGTACTTCAACGGCAATGATACAATAAGAGAAGGTGACACGATAATAGATTCTAGAACAAGCGCGGAAGAAAATTGCTCGTTGGCATCGAGGAGAAAATTGCTCGTTGATAAACCGCTGGCTAAGGAGTACTGTGGAAAATGATCAAGGTTTTGAAGGAAATTGTCTCGATAGAAGGTGACCCATCTACAGGGTTGGCCTAATTAAGTGAAGCAAAAATAAAATGCCATTGCTTTAAATTGAAATAATTTTTTTTACTGGTTCTTTTCGGTTCTCTAACTAACATATTAAAGTATAAAAGGATAGACTTAGAATTCATTTCGGTCGTCTTTTGCTTTAATGATTGTCATGAGCTGTTTCAGGAAACATTACAAGTGGCACGCATCTCTTGTTCAGGAATCTCATTCCTTATTTTCTGCAAAGTTATTCTGAATTTCTCAATGTCCATTGGTTTGGGGTTCTTAAAGTTTTCTTCCATTATGCCCTGAATGGTAAAGCCCCATGGGTTTACGTCTGGCGAAGAGGCCGGCCATAATTCCTTAGGGATAAAGTCCGACAAATTCTTCTGCGTCACTTGTGCTTAATGTTAAGGAGCAGAATCTTGTTGGAAAAGACATTTGCGGCTTCCAGAAATGGTTGAAGCATGTTTCATCAAATGTCTTTTCAAAACAATGTTGAGGTAGTTATTGGCATTGATTTTAAAACCCTTTTCTATGGAAAATAGAAAAAGGCGACCTTTCGGGGTTATTACCATTCAAAAATTTTTTTGGGGATTTTCCGAATTTAAAATCGTGAAACTACTCAGACTGATGAAGACTGATCCAGGAGATCCCGGATCGATGCTGCATTGATTCTATCATTGTAGGTATTTAACCCTTAAATGCGCACGATACTAAAGGATTATCATAAAAAATAAATTTCCTTTTAAACACGTTCACTGCTGTTAAACTAACTAAATGCTTCGATACAGTGCTCCCAGTTCACACGACTGCTGCATAGAATTCTATATAACAATTTCACTGGATTATGTCCCCAGGAATAGAATTATTTTATTTTTAAGCGTTTTCTGGTATGTTGTTTTTAAGCAACATTGCGCAACATTTGCGCTCTGTTGTGACGTTTTTTTCTCATTTGAAAAAAGAATCAACAAATCACCGAGTCGGCGAAGGAGTTCCCGACACCTAATGACTTTTACGGGATACGTTGAGATGTTTGGCGATTATATTCGCTGATTGGCAAGGATTTCGACGAATTCGTTCACGTACCGTTTTCACCAACTTTGGAGATAAAACACTGCGAGGACGACCACATTTTTTCTTTATTTCGATTGTGCATGACTTCGTCTAAATTCGTAAAGTACGATCGATTAATGGTCGGCATATTCCTTCTTTCCTTATAGCCGCCAATATCCGGCAAGGTCTCTTGCAAATGCAACTGTAACATTTGATTTCGCTAGTAGTCCATTTTTCCTCCTTGCACTACTTATTTATGTCAAACTTTTACAGCATCAGCAAACTTTGGATAAAAATATATGTTTCAGAAAACAGGCACCAGATCTCATTATTAAAGGGATATGGAATTCTACATTGCCGAGCACGAATACGAACCTGATTCTTGTGATTCGGCAATTTTTGCAGAAATCAATTTCAAATCATTTTACAACACAACCGATTGAGACTAGCTATGCCTTTAGATTTTGTACGAATCTGAATTACACACTTAAAAATTAAGAATTTTACACGAGACGTAATTCATGTTTGTAAAAAGTCGGGGAACGTAAATAAGACGAAAAATATGTTTGATTGAATTTATTTTCTCATCTCTTTCAACTCATTCTTATGTGCTATAAGACGCTTGCATGTGTTGGTCTCAGGGGACAGAAATTTACATAACATTTTGGTATTGTGTACCAGATAAACTCGGATGATTGTTCAAGGCAACGATGGATCTTGTGATGTGCGTCCTTCGAGTCACACGAGTGGTACAATTCATGATTTTTTATAATGTTGAATGTTTTGCTTATTTCTAAGACAAGTGTAGCATGTAAAATTTTGAGCATATCGACATCGAATAATATTGATCAGAGCCTCAAATGTCTCAAGGAATGTATTGAAAATACGCAATACACGTACAATTGCGTTTCACGCGTGTATTTGTGATGGTTTTAATGTGTTCATCATAGCATGCTGTGCGTTATCTTTTGTTTGTTTACTTGTTTGCACGGTTTGAATTCTTCGTTTTCAAAATGTCGCGACATAGGCGAAGAGCTATGGAATTCATCACGCGAGTATAAAATCAATCATAACCAAGTTTGATGGGTACTGTTCTTTTGATGAACTGCTAGGAAGAGGCAGAAAATCTAAATCTTCCAACTCTAAACTGGGTCAGAAAGTGATAGCTCTAATTCGAAAGAGCAAATCAATGTCGATACGTGATTTGGCCAATAAAGCGGGAGCCAGCGTCGGAATGATTCAATGTATCAAGAAACGAAACAACCTTAAGACATACAAGAAGCAGAAAATCCCCAAACAAAGTGCAGAACAGAAGCAACGCGCAGCAACAAGGGCCCGTAAATTGTATTAGCGAGTTCTCCAGGTCCACAATATTACACTGCCGTCGTAGGGCGGTGCAGAAAGGTCGGTTCAAGTGGAGAAGTTTGAAAAAGTGCTGGTATGGCAAGCAATATGCTCCTGTGGTATGACGTCTACTATTTTTTACACTATCGGAACAATCAATGCAGAAATCTATCTATCTGAATATCTGCAGAGGAGAGGTACTGACTTTATTTCAGAAGCATAGCATTCCTCCACTGTTTGGCCGGATTTAGCGTCGACGCATTACGCCAAAACCACTCTCAATTGGCTCACGGAAAAGGGTATAGATTTCGTTGGGAAAGACCCACCCACCAAATTGCCCTCAGCTTCAGCCCATCGAACGCTATTGGATGGTTGTGAAGAGGGTCTTCAAAACGACTGATAAAGCAGCTGAGAATATTCAAAAAAGTTTTAGCTAAGGTGTCCAAAAAATGTGATGAATAACTTGTCCGGAACTTAATGAAAAGTGTTCGATCAAAAATTCGCAAATTCGTGAAAGAATAATATTGATTTCATCCGATCTTCACAATGTTCAAGTTCAATTCCGTACAATAAAGAATCATCCATTTGTTCGAATAAAACATCATCTTTTTATATTATTTGAAAGAAAAATATGTGGATAATTTATTTTCGATACAGTCCTTATAAGTGAATTTTAAGAAAAGTTTTTGATTAAATTTGAGTTTACTAAATCTAAACTCCATGCTAAAATTCTAATGTGAAATTTTAATAAAATGCACGATTTCGCCTAAATGTAGGCGAAACCATTATTTTTTTCTGCAATGAGAACATTTTACGACATTATTCATGTAATTCCGTTTATTGGAACATATTCAGGCAACAAACATAAAATCTCTCTATCGGCTAAATGATTATTACATTGAGAATCATTATTGAATACAGATTTATTACACTCATTTTGAAGATTCTAAACACTTCATCTTGAAAATTGTCAGTTTCCTACCTCCTGAAGAAGTTCACTTAAATGTTTCCCTTGCGCATTTTATTTTGTTCGCGTGCACTGAGGGGAATATTTTAATCAGTTCCTTATCACATCTATGCTTATGACATTCTAATGTCACTACTTATTTCATGTTTCTTTCTGTCATTTGAGGTGTATCTATGATTATGATTAAAAAAAATCCATCATCTGGCACTATCATATGCGATGAAGAAAAAAGTTTCGGTGCTGTCCAACCGTATTTAACGAAAAATAACGCTTCACTGCTAAGCGGTAACTATGCCCAGAGCTGGAAAATGTCATTTTCCATGTAAAACCTCATAATCTTGTCGGGTGGGAAAACGATGATTGAGATTTCTTCAAAATGTAATCGATTTTTTCGTCATGATAGAATGTGACTGAGTTTTGATCATTGCAATTACAAGCACGTTTATTGATATTATTGTAACTTTCGACGCAAACCTTGAAATGCCTATTTCACTCTATCGCTTGGATATGATTGCTTGGATTATTTCATATAGAATTGTTCGAGACTTGGGAGTCAAAATCCTATGAGATAGAATCTCATGACTGCATGACGGTTGAAAAATGACAAGAAAGCTCATGTTAGTTCGTTTCTTCTCGTGAGTTTTTTCATTGTCGTATGACGGCCGTGAGATTTACCAGCGCTGACTATGGCATCACTTTTGTGTTCGAGTGTGCCCATTTGTCCTCTCCTCTGGTTAAAAAACCGTAGCTCTGGCGTACCAGTATTGAAACGCGATGCCTACTATCTTTTATGGCTGACCCACAATTGATACGTTGCGGATGCGTTGACGTAAATTTGACAGAAAACCTATGGGAAAACTGTCAAATTCACGCAAACGCATCCGCAACGTATCAATTGTGTGCCAGCCATTATGGTTGGCCCACAATTTATACGTTGCGGATGCATTGAATTTGACAGTTTTCCCATGGGTTTTCTGTCAAATTTACGTCAACGGAACGCAAACGTATCTATTGTGGGTATGCCTTTACAGTTGTTCGTTTTTAAACGAAGCTCCAAAGAGAAAAAGGGCTCAGAAGTGTTTGTTTACAAATATTGATAGGTCGATAAATTTGTTGTCCCAGCCGCTTTTATCAACAATACCGTGAGAGTAAAAAAAATGAAAAATACTCATTTCCTAAACACAGATCAATGACAAACTAAATGTTTGGTAGTGTACGTCTCATAGTGCTATCAAGAGCGAACGTTAAAACGAAGAGCAGATTGGAAAAATTGACGTTAGTTGTAAATCGTGAGCTGGCTTATTTCATTTCGCCTTTCTATACATACACGGAACTCCACGCATACAATGTTGTGAGTTCATGTGCGGATTTTGGCGCTGAAGAAAACATTTTCATGATTGGAAAGTAATTCGTATGCTGCAACTGGGAACATTTTTCCAATTTTCAGTAAGTTTTGGAGGTTAATACTTGTTTCTGATTATAGGTACCGATAGATAAGAAGTAAGCAGGTACATTATGGCCCAAACATTGGTGGTTCTAATTACAAATCACATACAACCTCAGCAAATAACTCAGCTACATACACCGGAAATAATCCACACATATTTTTGGCAGCAATTCATGTAAAATTCCACATAATATTCATATTATTCATTAATATTCATTTTTCACATAACAAACAACTCGAGACGAATTGTTTCCAGCTGAATGTTTTGTGCAAAAACGGAATTTGAAATCCGTTATATCAGCGGTTCAATTAACACTTCGGAAAACCAAAATCCAGCTCCCTTTAAATTACACAGGAGAAAACATCCGGTGACTAAATACCCGTACAGTGGCCTAGAAGCTAGGAAAAAAAAGAAGCATTGGGCTTAAGATCAAAGATGTTCATGCCTAAACCCCTAAACTCAGGGAAACAAAAAAGTCTATCCCATATTTTGAAATCATAGAACGTGGAGAGTTTCATATCCTACCGTTACACCGCGTAATCTACTCAGTTGATGGAATAGCTCTGTAATCCATTAGTAATATTAAAAAATGGTTTGGATTCGAACTTTATAGGATTGTCGATTTTGTAATCCTCATAAAATGAATATATCTGATTACCCGCAACCATCCTACCCAATAGATCGTAAATCAGACTGAAAACATTCATTCAATTCATCTTCTTAATGCTTTCTTCCAGACTAAAATGTCGGCCAAATAGCAATGCATCGAGTTTTGTGCGAACAGAAAATGTTTGACACGATAAAGAACAACCAAAATTGGAAGAATGGTTCTCTGTTCTCTGTCCATCTTCTTGCACTATCATTCCGCCTTTACTTCCTCCTACTTTAATTCCAGTTAATCGTACGCTCTGAGAATAACCACATTTCTGAACTGGTCAAACCAGTTCATCCCCAAAGTGGAACCAAACAAATTGCAATGAGAGAAAATTGTCTACAGTACTCATGCCGTTCTGAAACACTGAAGAAAAATGAGAATCGACGGCCCTACGCAAGTAGAAATTGTTTCAAACCTTAAAAGGAGAAATTCTGTATCACAACCTACCACATCATCAACAACGTTTTCTACGAGATGTTTTTAATTACATTTGTCACCTATTGCACCTCTTATTTCCAGATCAGTCGGTTCATCCCTCGTCATCTGGTGTCTCAGTGGTATTCTGTCGACGCTGGGAGCCCTGTGTTATGCCGAACTTGGCACCTGTATCACACGATCCGGCGGAGACTATGCGTACCTACTTGTTGCTTTCGGACCACTTGTTGGCTTCCTCCGGCTCTGGATGGCGCTTCTCATCATACGACCCACCACCCAGGTTTGTATCTTATCTCCGTAAATATAGAACCATAGCAAGCAGAACAAACGAACGAACGAACGATCTCGAAGAAAATGTTTATTCAATCAAGTACCTACTCCAATTCAGTGCGTGGGAGCATCACATATCCATTCATTCGGTGATGCCTTCACATTAGTTACAACAACGAGGTAGAACCGTAATGCGGGTGTATGATTGCTAGATACATCGCACTCTTGGGTCTTCCGCTGACGACAGCTTGGAAAAGTGGGAAAACTTGCTCCGCATGACCCAACACTTGTAGCTTCAGTTCCTGCCCAGCGACCGACCATTGCATATGCGCACAAAGCAGTTCATTCTCCACTCCACCCCCACACCCCAGTGTGCTGTTGGGTTCCTGAAGTCCGTAGTGTGCCGAAAGGATAATGGCAAAGACTTCGTAGGGAAGATTCAACTTGTTGCCGACGGCTGATAAAGCCGATAAAGCCAGCATAATACGACATTGACAGTATGGATACATAACAGTGTTCTATGTGAAAGCTTGTAATTTGTTTATGGGAAATGTGTTTAACCGAAGCTAATCCCATGCATTGAAATCGAAACAGCTTATAGTTTATATCATAAGTCTCAACTCGTTCCAGCTTTCTCTAACGCTAATTTTTATTTTTGACTACAAATTCTCAAAACAAGAAATCGTTTGATTTAAGAACGTATTGAAGTTGGTGGAAATTTAAAATCTATATAAAAGGTTCAATACATTAAAATTCTTCCGAAAATCAAATGATTGTATTGGATGAATCCAGCTGAAAAAAATATGGCATTTCATACAAATTAAAAAGTTGTTAACGGTTCAATGATTGTTTTGATTGATTGATATTGATAAATTGATTAAAACCGAGTTAGCCATTTAGTTTAAAGCAAATTTATTTCAGTAAATGACAACCTAAAATGAATGTGTGCATAAGCATAGATGAGCGTACACTTCTTGGTTATTAGGAAAGCTGATCATATCAGTTATCTCCTGGTCCCCTGCAAGTCGTTGCTGTTCAGAGCCAAGTAGTTCTTGTCATCTATTATGACCAGGACGACGCGCTTTGCCGGAAAGATGTTTCTCATCAGCACATTCAGTCGTTCTTTCCTCCTCCTTCCCACCATCCTCTCGGCCCAAGGCGCGAAACGATGAGGCCACCTTACCCTCGTTCTTACTCTTTAGATTCTGCTGTACTTTAGGGTCGCGTAGCAATGTCGGGCGGTCAGAACCAGGCTTCCGTTCGGCGCTCGCGCATTTCTCCTTCCTAAAAAGGAGAGTACGGAGTTGGCAGTACGAACAAACCATCGAGCTTAGTTGCTTGACTGTTTGCGCCATGGCTGCTGCAAATCCCCGGAGTCTGTACACAAAAGGGCTGCTACAATTGGCGATGCATAGGTGAATTCACCACCAGGTGACAGGGTAATCGCAAGGAAAATGATGAAAATCAGTCCTTATTTTTAATGCATACCTTATAAGGCCACTGACGTCGAAGTGTATGGGCTTGGTAGTATTCAATCTGAAAATGCATGGATAATTTACGTTTCTGCTAAACAGCGAAGCAATTTAGCATTATAAGCTTTGAACAATGTAAACCAGATGATTTTTGCGCACTTGCTGGTCTAACTCGTTCCGCGAATGAGTTTATAAAGGGTGTCCACGATGAAATTGCCACACACAAAATTGATTCGCAAAATTCGAGTTTTCATCCGATTGCCATCAAATTTTCAGGGATTGAGAAATAACTATTAAACTTCATTTTACCATTTTACTCGTATTTTATTTACAGTCCATACGCAAATGCCCGCACCTTGGCCTTAACCCCGGCCATAAGATTCTGCACAACCTGTGAATCAACCGTTTTTTGCATGTGAACCCATACTTTCTTCAGTTCCTCGACTGTCTTCACTACCTTAGGTCGTTTAAGAAGGTGCTGCTTCATAATCGCCCAGTACTTCTCAATGGGGCGGAGCTCCGGAGTGTTGGGAGGGTTGAACATTTTCGGCACAAAATTGACCTTATTGTCCGCATACCACTTCAGCACGTCCTTGGAGTAGTGGCATGAGGCCAAATCCGGCCAGAAGATTGTTGGGACGTTGTGGGCCTTCAGGAGAGGAAGCAGCCGCTTCTGGAGGCACTCTTTTATGTACACCTGTCCGTTCATCGTGTCCTGGGTCACGAAAGGTGCACTCCGCTTCCCACACGTGCAGATGGCTTGCCAAACCAGGAATTTCTTCGCAAATTTGGACATCTTCTGACTGCGGACATGCTCCGGAACGCTGAACTTATCCTTGGCCGTGAAAAACAGGCTGCCGGGGATCTGTTTGAAGTCGGCCTTCACATATGTTTCGTCGTCCATGATGCAGCATTCAACTTTTGTCAGCATGTTGAGGTACAACTTCCTGGCACGGGTTTTGGCGGACTTGTACTGCTTCTCGTCGCGATTAGGGGCCTTTTGTACTTTGAACCCTTTCACTTCCTCTTTGATTTTCTTCACTTCTCCCCCTTTCCTCCCCCTCTCCCCTTTTCTCATCTCTTTCTCTTTCTTTTTCCCCTTTCTTCCTCCTCCTTTTATCCTCTTTAAAATTTTTTTTCTTTTTCGCTAGAAATAAGAGTATTGGAACAGGGATGTGACCATTCCAACTGAAATGAAAGGTTGGAAAAGCTTAGGAAAAAATCTAGAAAACTGTTTAATCGAGCGAAAGCAACTTCAAATTTGGCTCAATACAAAGAGGCTCTTACAGAATATAACAAAGAAATAAGAAGATCTAAACGTAAAGATTGTATGCACACGTGTGAAACCATTGAAAGCACACCTGTTATTATGTAACCGTTCTGTTGCAATGAATGAAATGCGATGTTTTTTAAATGTGCACCATGTAATCGAGCATTCAGGTAAATTTACCAAACAGTAGCGGAACAACTCAATCGGCAGAGCCGTCTCGAATGAACTAAAACGTCTACAGCAGACGTACAGTTTAAAGAGACGTTAATAGAATGAATGAATAACTGGGCAGACATCACGGCCTTGCTTAACGAAGTCACGGGTGATGAGCTGAAGGGTTTCTTGTTTGCTCGGTGAAAGGGATCGTCACTGTACAGGCGACGTGTAGAAGAAGGTAGTTTTACGGAATATAAGTGTGAAGTTACGCCGATTTAGGACCTTTTCTATCCTTTGTTTAAAACCTTTTGGTTGGCTAGTTAAGGACCGCCAGTGCACGATACGGTGGTGGAGGCTTTCTAGTCACCGACACCTAATTGTAAGTGTAAAAAGACATCAATCTCTGGCAAAGGCCCTAAATACAAAAAATCCCTCTCTCGAAGAGGTGGCTTGCCGTCGTCGGCCGGCTACGTCAGAGGAAGCGCTTGCATCGGATCCGGCTTCAAACCCTATACCAGCCCGTCACCAATCACTGTCTCTCAAGTAACGAACCGCCATCGCACTCATTACGAACGGCAGACGCCTAGTCTACCGCCAGCGCTGTAATCTACGGTACACCAGCGGTGGTACCGCCATCATCTTGCCGAAGGTTGGCCTTTGTTCGTCCGCCATCGCCGGAACCTTTCTGGCACCTCATCGCGAGCACTCGCGAGCGCTCGCGAGACTGGATAGATCGTAGTCGCCGTAGTCACCATATTCACCGTAGTCGTCATTGTATTCGTAATTTTTGAAGGTACGTCCTATGTCTACACCACACGGACCACAGCAGATAAAATACAGTGTTTGATTTCCGTATCCGTTCTGTGTAATAAATTTATTTGAAAGCTTGAGTGCCCTTTAGTCCGCGAAGCCCCTCCAGTTTGCCCAGTAGTGCGCTGATCATGTGACCCAGTTCCCAGAGTCTCGTGCTGCTGAGTTGTTGTCGGGTGAAACATTAGTTTCAACTACAAGACTTCATATAGTTCTATCAAAATAAGACACATATGGTCTGGGATCAATTAAAACAGAGATGATTCCTTTACTTTGACTAAATAAAAAGGAAATCTTTGAGGTGATGATGCCAACTCACTTTCCAGGTTCCTCTCGTATTACAGAGCGTGAAATATGCTCCAAATCACATATCAATAATGAAGAGATAGCTAGGGATGTGGGATCCTTGCATGGATCAGGAATATTCAACATGGCGGCTGTAAACTTATAGCGTTTATAAGCCCAAAAGTTGAATGGGATATAGTTTGGATGGAGTTTATCCAGTGCTAATTCAGAAGTGTAAAAATATAAAACTTCAACTATTCAAAAAAAGTTTTTGTTTAAATACATTCCTTATACTTGGCGACAAGTTCGAGTGGTATTTATACCAAAGGCTAATAGAAAAGATAATACTTCTCCCTAATCATTAAGAGCAATTAGTCTGTCCTCGATTTTCTTGAAATTATTGGAGAAACTAATTGATGAATACCTTAAAATCTGA
The DNA here is from genome assembly GCA_024533555.2 of Aedes koreicus. Taxonomy (NCBI): domain Eukaryota; kingdom Metazoa; phylum Arthropoda; class Insecta; order Diptera; family Culicidae; genus Aedes; species Aedes koreicus. The sequence continues at coordinate 3,376 of JAHHFK020000608.1, read as the reverse complement.
AACACTCTAGGAAACACATTTGCACAAATTGCAATTTGATTATCAAACAGGCATAAAGGGCGATACGGTCAAAATTTGGTCAATATCAACTTGACGTATTTCTTTCAATTTTGCATTTAAAAAACCTGAACACCCCTCATTTTGAAGGTGTGTGTGTGTAGAATGTTGCTCCTATTTTGATTTTGGAATTCACTCTTCAGTTGTCAAAATGCCGTCCAAGCAAGAAGAGCAGCGTATCAAAAATTTTGTCTCGCGCATCGCGAAAATCCGAGCTACTCGCACGCAAAGTTGGCAAAATCGCTAAAAGTTGCCAAATCAACCGTTACAAATGTAATTAAAGTGTTTGGGGAACGTTTGTCGACAGCCAGGAAGTCTGGATCGGGGGGGAAATCGAAAACCGGAAGCCGCTGAGACGACAAAGAGAGTTGCCGGTAGTTTCAAGCGAAACCCTAACCTATCTCTCCGAGATGCCGCAAATAAGCTGGGTGTATCGTCTACAACCGTGCATCGAGCCAAAAAACGAGCCGGACTATCGACTTACAAGAAGGTAGTGACTCCAAATCGCGATGATAAACAAAATACGACGGCCAAAGCGCGATCCCGGAGGCTGTACACGACGATGCTGACGAAGTTTGACTGCGTGGTAATGGACGACGAAACCTACGTCAAAGCCGACTACAAGCAGCTTCCGGGACAGGAGTTTTATACGGCAAAAGGAAGGGGAAAGGTAGCAGATATTTTCAAGCACACGAAACTGTCAAAGTTCGCAAAGAAATATCTGGTTTGGCAAGCCATCTGTACCTGTGGCTTGAAAAGCAGCATTTTCATAGCTTCCGGGACTGTCAACCAAGAAATTTACGTGAAAGAGTGTTTGAATAAACGTCTGCTGCCTTTCCTGAAGAAACACGGTTGTTCCGTACTGTTTTGGCCGGATTTGGCATCTTGCCATTACGGTAAAAAGGCCATGGAGTGGTACGCCGCCAACAACGTGCAGGTGGTTCCCAAGGACAAGAACCCTCCCAACACGCCAGAGCTCCGCCCAATTGAGAAATACTGGGCTATTGTCAAGCGGAACCTAAAGAAGACCAAAAAAACTGCTAAGGACGAGCAGCAGTTCAAGGCAAACTGGCTTTCTGCGGCGAAGAAGGTGGACAAGGTGGCTGTACAAAATCTGATGGCAGGGGTCAAGCGTAAGGCCCGGCAATTCGGATTTGGAAAAGCGGAAGCCTAACTGAATATTTTTCCTGAATTTTATACTAATTGAACTTGAAAAAGAAATTTAATTTGATTTTTAAATAAACGATTTCACCGATTTACACGCGTTTTCCCTTGACCAAATTTTGACCGTATCACCCTTTAGAATTCTTCAGCAATAACCTGAAACCACCCGACCTCACAACACCAACCCCTAAACCCCCCACAAACCTCACCTCCTATAGTTTTTGTACACCAACCATCCACACAAGCCAAAAAACACCAACGCCCCAAACCCTAGAAAATAAAACAGCAGCACATCCCCATCCCCCACAACTCTCCCAAAAAAACCCGCTACACACTCTCTTTTCTCACCCCAAAAAAAACCCACACATATTATCGGGTTAATTTATAGCTCATTTATATCCAAAAATAATTCTCCGCCTTTTTTCCTGCCCCACCTTCCTTTGACCCCCCTACCTCCCCCCATTTTCCTAATCCCCCGTTCTGGAAGCATTTTCCCACTTTTTAGCAAAATCTTCTCATTATTTGCCTCTCCTTTCGATTTCCCAACATTTTGCTTCACAATGGCCCAATATCTTTCAATTGGACGATGTTCTGGGATGTTCGGAGGATTGATAATAGTAGCCGTTTTTACAGACATTCGTTGACGTAAACTTATTGGTTAATCGTACCTGTAGTTGTGAAGATTTTGCTCTTCAAACCACAACTACAAATAGCCTGCCAAATCATGAACTTCGACCACTTTTTGGTCTTGAAATGATCGTCAACCTTGCCACGTTGTAATCCGGTTTAAAATAAAAGACCAGGAAGCTGCTAGAAGTCTGCTTTAACGTTTGTTTCATCATCCATAACCACGCAGTCAAATTTTGTCAGCAATTTACGCGCTCTTGTTTTCGAACTGGTTTCCTGTTTCTCGTTCCTGTTTGGGGGTTTTCATTTCCTTGAACGACCTATATCCTGCCGCTTTCTTTACTTTTTTGAACGAAGGAATACGATGTTTTGATCTTTTTAGCCACATATCGATTGGAAAGTATCGGGTTTTGCTTAATCATCCGAAGCACTGCATCCCGCTGGGATTTGAAGTTGTCGTTCCGCTTGCCGTGAGTCAGCCGATCCCGGAAGCGTTTCAAAACGCTACACACTTAAAAATTATGAATTTTGCACGAGACGTAATTCATGTTTGTAAATAATCGGGGAAGATAAAGAAAGATTGCGTGTAAAATTATGTGCCCTGAAACTGACACATACGACGAAAGATGGGTTGGATTGAATTTATTTTTTCATCTCTTTCAACTCATTCTTATGTGCTGAAGGACGCTTGCCTGTATCGGTTTCAGGGGACAGACATTTACATGACGTTTTGGTAGTGTTCACATTAATCCATACGAATCGTAGTGATTGTGAAATTGGAGGACCTTATATTCGCCCAGGCTCAGTAATATTTTACACGGATGGTTCAAAACAAGATGATAAAGTAGGAGCAGGAATAACAGGTCCTGGTATTAATTCATCTTTGCAAATGGGTGAATGGAATGCACATCTCTATGCTTGAAAATAAAATATAAAAATGCTAACATTTGTAATTGTTTTCGGATAATGAAGCAGCATTAAATGCTTGAAATCATCAATGACTTACACCTCAAAACTAGTGTATAAGGTTCTATCATCTACTAGAGCAATTGTCCTGTCACGAACAAGGTAAATCTTTATTGGGTTCCAGTGGGGTTCATTGTGAAATTGAAGGAAATGAAAAAGCTGATCGACTAGCAAAGATTGGGTCATCTGAACAATTTATAGGTCCAGAACCATTCTTCGACCTTTCAACTTCTGCTCTTGTAAGAGTAAAAATTATTGGAAAATTCAAAAGTTTAACTGGATTAACACGTTCAAAGCTGGGCAATCGAAATGTTTCATAAAGCCAAATGCTTTAATTACACAAACGTTACTGTAATAACTAATCACTCTAAAAAGGATTTATGTGCTTACATAATTTGTCACAGGACTTTGTCCTTGTAAGTACTACTTAAAACCTATCGGAAAACTTCATGATAACAGATGTCGTTTTTGGTAATCTAGAGAGTGAAAGTTCGGAACCCTTATTGTGTAGCTGTGCTGCACTATTTATTCATTGGCGTAAATTTCTTGACAAAGATATTTA
>JAHHFK020000607.1:0-23404 GCA_024533555.2 Aedes koreicus | reverse complement strand
TTTTTTGTTTCTGATTTTCTTTTTCATTATGTCATGTTCACCGTTTCTTTGTTTATGCCTCTGTCGTTTTAAAAATATCAATTTATTCTTTTTGTCTTATCCCATATGTTTTCCTTCCTTATTTTTGAGTACGAATTATACTCTCCTGTCGAAAGTTTCCGGAGTAATCAGATTTCATTGGAGCACAATAATGAACACAAATGAACCAAAATGAAACGATGTTTGATTATAACATTCGTCCCCATACACACACACAATAAACCATCCAACCATCTTTACTTTCAGGTAGTGAGAAAATCTTTAGGATAGAAACGTCGGCCGTCGACCGGTCCTACTACCGCCGTTCGGATACGAACCGACAACGGCTGATACACAAGGCCAAAATGAAATCCCTCCGAATATCCGTCGTCATCGTGGTAGTTTTTATTGTCTGCTGGACACCCTACTACATCATGATGCTGATATTTATGTTCCTCGATCCAACCGAACCGGTAGGCTGAAAATGAAATAAAATAACATAAATCTTCACTGCAATGATTTCTCACCCAAAGTTAGGGAAAAGAAAATAAATAGTAGCATAACTCAACTGTTTCCTTTTCCCCATTTCCAGGTCGGCGTGGACCTCCAGACGGGCATCTTCTTCTTCGGAATGTCGAACAGCCTAATTAACCCTTTGATCTATGGGGCGTTCCACTTGATCCCGATCCGAAGGCGGCACAATCAGTACAATCAACATGTAAGGTAAATTGGATGTAAATGAGGCAATAATCAATTGCCGTGCGAAAAAAAAACGCTTCCGTTTGCATCGTCGCCTTCCAGCTTCCTTTGATGGCAGTTTTATGCATCGAAAATAAACTATCCACGTACATTTGCGTTGTACGCGTGTATTTGTGATGGTGGTTCTTCATCATAGCATGCTGTATGTTTGGCTGTCATCTTTCGATTGTTTACTTGTTTGCACGGTTTAGATTCTTCGTTTTCAATATGTCGCGCATTGAAAAAGATGTGAAAATTAAGGTTTTGGACACATGGCTACGTGAAAAGGGTGTAACTATGCAACAATTGGCGAAGCGTTTTGGAATTCTTCACGTAAGTAGAAAATCCATCGTAACACTGTTCTTTGGATGAACTCCCAGGAAAAGGCAGAAAACCCGGATCTTCCAACCCTGGATTAGATCTGGATCAGAAACTGGTAGCTCTAATTCGGAAGAACAAATCAATGTCGATACGTAATTTGGCCAATAAAGCGGGGACCAGCGTCGGAATGATACAACTTATCGAGAAACAGAGCAACCTTTGACCCACAAGAAGCAGAAAATCGCCAAACAAAGTGCAGAACAGAAGCAACGCGCAGCATCAAGGGCCCCGAAATTGTATTCGCGATTTTTACAGCGACCGGATGCATGTATTTGGATGGACGGCGGACCCTTCCATGCCCACAACGATGCAGACAGGTCGATTCAAGTGGAGAATTTTGGTCGAAAAGTGCTGGTATAGCAAGCAATATGTTCCGGCGGTATGAAGTCTACCATTTTTTACACTACCGGAACAATCTATGCGGAAATCCATTGATCTGAGTGTGTGCAGAAGAGATTGCTGCCTTTATATCAAAAGCATAGTACCCCTCCACTGTTTTGGCCAGATTAAACTTCGGCGCATTACGCCAAAACAACTCTCAATTGGCTTTGCTAAAACTATTCTGCTTTATTAAGTTTTATTAAAGTTTTATGAAAGCCACTAGAAAACAATTTGGTTTTATTATGACACCAAAAGGTGCCAATAGGTTTCATATTTTAGTCAGGTTTATGAGAACCTACACAGTTTGTTAACAACGATCTTCAAACCTTGTTTTTCAAATTCCTTTTACTCATCTCAAAGCTTTAATTTCGACTTTATGAACTCGTAAAATGCTGTATTGAAATGCCGTTTTAGGACTCATTGATATTATCTTATTATGGTCAGTTGAAAAAGCATTTTAAAACAATTGCCTCCAGTAAATGCATTAAACGACAAATTGGCATTGAAGGAAGTCACCATAAGACCAAATAGTTTTATAATAGTCATTGCGAAGAAAAATTGGCTTTATGGCAAAGCTGTGATTTTTTTCCCAATCGCCATATTGAAATATAAGAAATAATTGAAATGTGGAAAAATAAATACATCAAATTTTCTATGGTATGCAAATAAACTGTAGATCGGAGACTGATTTCGGCATTTTTTTTAGATAATCTTATCCAATTCCAAGCACTTTACAGAAAATTCATGATTAATTGTTCGAATATATTTGTTTTAATTTGATTTATGTTGTTGCAAATTCGCATAATTTCCGAGGCGCATTATTTTTCGGCTTTCGTGCCAATATTTACCATAAAAATAAACGCGCCTATAATTTGGAGCATAATACGCTGTAGAAAACACAAATTGTTTTGGATATTTTGCTATCAAACAAAATTTCCCGCAACACTAGACCTTTTTTTTACTACTAAAGGAATCAGAAAAGCAGAGAATCGAACAAAGCAGAACAACAAAAACCAACCTCGATTTTACAGTGATGTTTGACAGCTGTGGCCATTCGGCCACAACCTATTGGCAGCCAATAGGTTTTATGAAGGTTCTCAAGTGATCATAACATCTTTCACTAGAACATTTTCAAAATCCTTGTGACTGGGCCATTTTGTACACATTTTGGCTTTAAAGAAGCATAGAGGAGGTGTTGGTAGACAAAACAGTTTTGAATGTAGTTTTATCAACAAAGCCGGGAGGAGTGCTATACGGCTGGATTAAAACTAAAATTGTTACTAAGAGAATATAATATATGTATGCACAAAATTTACCTAATATCCGCTGGTGTTTTACCGAAAAAAGAATATCTTAATAGTCCTGGAAGAGCTGAAAAACAGAGTAGATCTTTCCAATAATCATAAATCAAATTTCAATAGATTCAATAGATCAATAAGATATAGTCTTTTTTCTGAAGAGCAACAGACGTGTTTTCAAAAGTTCATACCGTTTCAGTTACTTTTCGACGATAGCAATTTAACTGACCAGTGGTTTAATGATTTCGGAAATAATAGAATGTTCTTCCGAATTCTTCACGTAGTTTTTCACACCGTCCATCGTAGCTTTCATAAGTCATAATAGCTCTGTGGGGTCGATGCTGTCTTACGCCGCCTTAAAATCGATGAACAGGTGATACGTTGGGACCTGGTATTCATGGAATTTTTGGAGAAATTGCCTTACAATGCAGGTCTGGTCCGTTGTAGAGGGCCCGTTGGCCTGATAACTTCCCACGAATTTATTTAATGCTGTTTATAGACGACGAAGATGATCTAGGATAGCACTTTGTAGGCAGCATCTAGGATTGTGATCGTTCGATAGTTCTCGCACTCCAACTTATCGCCCTTCTTGGGACATACAAATCCTTGCTTCGGCTCCTCCGGTAGCAGTTCGGTTTCCTAGATTCGACCTATCAGCCGATGCAGACAGATGGATAGCTTCTCCGAGCCCATCTTGATGAGATCAGCTCCGATACGGTCCTTGCCGGCCACCTTGTTATTCTTAAGCTGTTGGACTGCACACGGAGTCCAAATCCCGATTACTATCGAACTTTCGTGTACTTCGGATTTTTCGTCGTAGAATGTGTTTAACGTAAAAACAAGGTTATGTCTTATAATGTCAATTTTTCAGAGTAAATTTACCAAATGCACAGTATAATCCTAGCACAGACTTCATATTTAAGTAAGGAACGTCTCCTGGGCAGCCTTGAATGATGTATGTATATAACGGGTACACCTTCGCATTTTGATTTAGTTTTTCGGCAGCCGTGGAGCAGTGCAGAGCAAGATCTGCTGTAGGAACGCATTTTTTATTTATTTATTTTACATGTCGTAAACCAGTAGTAGACCGTTTTGTTACAATGATATTTACATTTTATGTAAAACTAACCTATTTATATTTTTAATGTTTAGGTTATCTAATTACATTGAAGTATTGCTTCAGTTTTGTTTTAGCCATAGTGAAGTCAACATTTTCTCCGTGCTTATCATCTGATTAAGAGGTCCAACTTTAGCGTAATTTGTGCGATGATGGCTTGTAGTAGATATATTTCTATTTCGTAATTGGCGGGACGGAATGTAAAAATTAAGTTTTGATAAAAGTTCTACTGAGCCAACAGTATCATTTACGAATGAAACTAATGCAAATTCACAGCGCTCTTTTAATGATTGGATGCTGATAAGCATACAGCTTGCTTCATAAGATGGAAGAGGTAACCTTGTCCAACCTAATTTACGAAGGGCAAACAGTAATAACTGCTTCTGTACCGATTCTATTCGTTCTTTTTGTATGACTGAACAGGGTGACCAAACTACGCTACAATATTCCAGTATTGACCTAACATATGCAATGTACAATGTTTTTATTGTGTACGGGTCCTAAAAATTGTAACAAAAACGTTTGGCGGTAGCAAGCACCCTGGAGGGACTGGTGACCCAACCAACATCGGTGTTGAATTAGAGCTTGTTCAAGCAAATTTGGAGAAGCTGTTCAGCTGTTTCTTCTAGAATAGCTGAATAGCTTCTCCAAATTTGTTTGAACAAGCTCTAATTCAGTCATTGTCCAGATAGGCGTTGGTGCAGTTGGCTGTTGGTGCTGATGGTCCCGTCAATCTCGCTGCCAGAAACATAGCTGCTCAAGCCTACGAGTTGGCGGGAAATGCCGCCCGTGACAACATCGAGACAAGTTGCAACTGCAGATGGCCACCCGCAACGACTAGGAGCTGAACTAAGAATACCAAAAAGAAAGCCCAAGTTCAATCACGAACCATGTTTCTCCCCCGTTAACTAAATCCGTCCTTTTCCCTATCACAGTCATCATTCTCATATAACTAGTTGTTTAATGCTGGTAATGTTCTCTTCAAATTACATTCAGTGCTTTAAAGTGTTTCTTATGTTCTAGTGCCTTGGATAGAGTCAATAGGAATCAAATAATTTTGAGGAAGTCTTAGTGAAATGTCGCAGCTTATGGCTGCAACCGAGACACTGCGTAGTCATACGTCACCTTTGCGCACAACCCCATTGAGCTGTACCTTGTAGGTTTTCATTTTGTTTTGAACAAGTCCAAAAAAACAATCTGAATATTAAGAAATAGATAAATTAAATAAACAAAGAACTGTCAAGAATTGGACGGGATTCATCTAAAACTAGGTGTGAAATATTTCAAAATCGTTTATTTTTCAGAATATCGGCAGATACATTATCATTCAATATGAAGACTATTGTAAGCAACAATGCAACTCAAAAGTTGATTAATATAACTTGGATTGGAGATAGGTACTTGGTAGTTATCCCATTTTTTGGAAAAATCTTAGTGTCCGCTTCAGTTGTTTGCTCGGAAAAACTTCCTATGCCTTTTTGTTGTTACAAGGTTCTTCCGCATGTTGATGACAGTTTTGCGTTGCTCTTTTTGAAGAAAATTCAACAATTTTGGATCAAGACGCGCGGACACACGTCTCATGCCCAAAACATCGTGTATAAGGCTATGAGCGGATCCATTTGATATGTTGAGCTCATCAGCTATTTCTGTCTCGGTCACACGGCGATTTTGCAGCACAATTTTCTTCACTTTTTCGATGTTTTCTTCGTTTATTGATGTTACTGGACGACGATCATGAGGCAGATTTTCAACTGATGTACGGCCCTCTTTGAACGACTTATACCAATCAAACACACGTGCACGCGATGGAGCAGATTCCCCATAGGCTTTCTGCAACATTTTCAATGCATTCGAAGAACTTATTCCGTTGGAATAACAAAATTTCAAACTTATTCTTTGCTCAACGTTTGATTCCATAGTAAAATTCGAAAAACACACTGGAGGTTGACTTGTCTATAGTGCCGTAAAAAAAGCTTCGTGACAGATCGTGCTCAAATTTGACAAAGTTCATTTCACACACCAAGTTCCCCAAGAAGGTGCTGCTGTGGCTGACAATCAGCGAGAAGGAGATGTCAAAGCCGCTCTTCTTTCGCTCCGGACTGGCCATGAACGGGGAAATTTATAGTACGAAATGCCTGCCGGAAGTTGCGTCGTTCATCAAGAAAAACCCTAAGGGCGAAGACGCGGTGTTCTGGCCGGATCTGGCGTCGGCCCACTACTCGAAGCGATCGTTGGAGGAGATGAAGCGGCTAAATATCGATGTGGTACCCAAGTCGGGGAACCCACTCAACGTCCCCCAGCTGTGGATCAAAGTGGAAGTTGAGTTTGATATATCGTGGTATATTTGCGACTATTCTCATGCCTTACACTTCTGAATCGCTTGGTCAAGTGCAATTGGAATGGAATGAGATAAAACTCTCTTTTCGTGAGAGTTTGTAGTTCGTATTATATTGCTTCACAATAATATGTTTTTCGTCCATACACAGGAAAAAATCTTGTTGTAGAAACTACCATTATACCTGACTATGCCTATCTTTACAACTACCATGAAATTTTAGTCAAATTTACTACGTTTATGGTAAAACCTTCAACATTTGTGGTATATTTGACAGACCTCAGGTTGATATCAACCGCACCATGGTTGATCTAATCGCAGGCATGATAAAATCAAAAGCATTTATAGTCAGCTGAAAATTGTTAGTGTTTGCGCTTTATTTAACCCTCGAAATGATAGTTTCTACTGCGGTTTTTTTTGCGTGTAGTTTTAATCTGTTGTAAAGAGTGTATCGAAAAGTAGTAGAAAGGCAACATTTATTTTCGAATAAAAGAGTGTAAAAAACATATTTTGACATCAGTTTCCTATTTATTGGAGAAAAATAACCTTTTATTTATTGTCGTCAACTATGAGTAGACCGTTTGTTACATTTTGTTCTTAATGCTAGTTATAATCGAGCTTATAAAAAACATAAGATTAGAATATGCAGCGCCTGGTTTACATTATTCAGGTATTCTGGCGTGTTCTGCTTTAGCGTATAGCATTGAAGTATTGCTTCAATTTGGATTTTGTAATTGTAAAATCAATGATTTCGCAGTATAAATTGTAGGTTACCTTCACCTTATTCAGAGGTCTCAATTTAGCGTAGTTTGAGCGATAATTTTTTGTAGTAAAAATATTTCGATTACGCAGTTGCCAGGAGGGTATGTAAAAAATTAGTTTTGATAAAAGCTCTGCTGAATCAATGCGATGCAAAACAATCCCATTAACAAACAAAACCTTTGCTAAATCTCGACGTTTTTTAGTGTTTGCTTGCTGATAAGCCTACAGCGAGCTTTATAGGGTGGGAGAGGAAATCTTTCCCAACCTAGTTTACGTAGTGCAAACAATGAAAACTGTTTTTGTACAAACTCTTTTCACTCTTCATGGATTACTGAAAAAGGCTACTCCTGTATTGATCTCACATATGCAATATATAATGATTGAATTGTTTTAGGGTCGTAAAAACTATAACTCAAGTTAATTAACTGTTAATTATTGTATTATAATGGTCAACGAATGTTCGCTTAGTATCCAGCATAACTCCTAAACTACGAATTCTTATGGACTTTCCTACAGACTGATTCCCTAGAGTGATCATAATGTCAGGTCCCTAGTAGCACATTTGTTGCAAACTAGTCAAAGTAACTGCTATGTAACTCAATTAAGTCACAATCGAGTTGCTGCAGCCAATTATGACGGTTTTGTGTTGCTTGGGATGTGTCTTGTTTTCTGCTAAATGCTATCGCATTAAATTTTTGAACATTGATTTGTAAATGGCTTTTGTTACTCCAAATGTATAAAATATGTATTTCGCCCTGTAATATCTTGTAATCTTCTTTGTTTCTTATTTCTAGAAAGAGCTTTATATAGTTGGCATATATTAAGAGTTTCACATTTTTAAGAATGAATGAAATGTCGTTTACGAAAAGAATAAACAAAAGAGGGTCTAGATGGGATCCTTGAGGAATACCTGAGGAGACTTGAATAGGATTTGATTTCTTTCCTTTAAATCTTACTATTTGTTGTCAATTAGTTAGGTAACATTTGAGCCATTTGAGAAGACCTAAAATCTGTATAAAGAGCTTCTACGTGGTTTCCTTGATCCCTTGCAATCAACGAGTAGTTAACGAATTCAAATAAATTTGTATTAGTTGAACGTCCTTAAAAGAATCCATGTTGATTGTTAGTAATCCTGTTTTTGATTTGATAGCTTTTCATAAACGATTGCTTCAAATAGCTTAGGAATGCAAGAAATAATGGCAAATCCACGGTAATTGGGTGTGTCAGATTTTTTGCCGCTTTTAAATATTGGTACTAGATAGGATGACTCTTCAATGATTTGGAAAAAATGCCGGATTCAAGCGACATATTGAAAAGCCAAAACAATGGATTTGTAAATTCTAATGTAAATTTTTTTTAGAAATACGGGTGGAATACCGTCCACATTCTTTCGATTCTTCTAATTTATTCATTACTTCTCTAATGTCCAGTACATTGACACCAGTCCAATTGACATTAACATCACTAACAAACACTAGGAAGAAATCAAAATATTCCCGTTCACGATCTTCTCCCGAAAATGTGGTATTGATTTCTTGTCAAAAAGTTGTAAATTTTTTTTTAGCTATCTCCAACATTTTCGTTCAGATGCATTTTCGATGAAAAATTATCCAATTTCACGTTTCACGTTTTCTCGTAGCTAAAGAATTTTTTCGGACAAGATTTTATTTCACGTTCAGTTTTTGAATCGTACTCTGCAAAAGCAATGCCAACATCTACATTTACACTTTGATTGTTGTTTATTGTATTCTCCCAATACGCGGAGTAACGATCTATGACGAAATTTATCGGAAGCAGATAATATCCCATCAATATGAGAGGCTCTAGGAGTGGACAGTAATGTATTGCTAGAACTAAGAGAGAATTGAAGAGAACGTATTGATATAGTTCCGTTTAGCGTAACGGCAGGCTTTGAAAATTGAAAGATACAAGATGAAAACGAGCGGAGGGGGCATATGAAGGTAGTTATACGATCGGGCGCATAATCTTTTACCAAGCTACCCGATGCAGGGTAGGCAAGGCGGAGGATACCTCTTTGACTGGTAAAAGAATATGCGACCGATCGTGCTCTTATACTACCTATTGCTTTGTTCTGGTTCTAGCGATTTGTTTGTTTCCCTCTCCCAATGCCTAACATGGGTGAGAAATTATCTCTTGCTGTTGGGTTTATTTTTGGCATGTACCGACTATTTCACACATATTATTCTTCTCGTCATACTATTACTGATAGACCTCGGAGAGGAACGACGGTGAGTGGTGCAAATACTGGTCTCCAACCGTATGAGTTAATGGATTCCCCCATTAATACTTTCTCTTCATTTTTATTAGTTCTAGCAATAAATTACTGCCACTCCTAGAGCCTCTCATGTTGATGGGAAATTATCTGCTTCTGATAAATCTACATTTAGTAGATCGCAAATGTTCAAATAGTTGACCAGATTATCGTTACTACTATACTTTTTATAAAAGTATGCTTTGTCTTCGTCTTGTCCGGTTTTTTTCACTTTTATTCTTCCGTTTTGTGTTTTCCGCTTCTATTTCTACTCTTATCTTCGCTTCTCTTCTTCCGCTACTTATCTTCCGTATTTATTCTTCTGCTACTTTTTTCCGCTTTTTTCTTCTTCTGCTTTTCTTCTTCCGTTTCTCTTATCCCACTTGTCTTCTCCTGCTCCTCTTCTTTCGATTATGCTCTTCCGGTTAACTTCTTCCGTTTCATTTCTTCAGCTAACCAGCTTTCGTTTCTCATCTACCACTTCTCTTATTCTGTTTCTCTTTTTTCGTTTTTCTTCTGTTACTCAATTCTTTCGTTTCTTTTCCTCCGCTTCTATCCTCCGCATTTTTACTTCCGCTTCTTTTCTTCTGCTTCTCTTCTTTCATTTCTTTTCTTCTCTGCTTCCACTTTTCTTGTTCAACCTTTCTTCTTCCACTTCCCTTCCGGTTCCCTTCTTCCGGTCTTCCACTTCTCTTCTGCCACTTCTCATCTTCCACTTCTCTTCTTCCTCTTCTCTTCTGCCACTTCTCTTCATTCGTTTCTCTTTTTACACCTCTCTCTTTCGGTTTATTTTCTTCCGTTTCTCTCATTTTTCTCAACCATTCATTCATTTTCACTGTATTTTCATGTTCTTTCCATCTTTCCAATTTTTTATTTTACTTCTTCGTCATCCTGCTTCACTTTTGTTTACACCTTCAGTCCTATTTACATTCACTTTTTCTCATTTACTGGATCCTCTGAATAAATCTTCATCGTTTGTCTCATCAGCTTCCGTTTGTTTATCCTCGGCATATTTTACTTGCCGCCTTCCTTTATCTGCATGATTTTGATAATTTTCGTTGAGTCGCTTTCACTGTGTCTTTTTTCAATCATTTCTTCTCTTCTACGCCGGATTTTCTCCATTCTTTTACATCTACTTCATTCGCTGTATTCTCCAATATCTTCTTTCTTCCCACTTTCTTTGCAAATATCTGAATGCACTGTCTTCATTGTCAGCTGCCGTTTATTTATTCCCTTCACCTCCTTCATAACCTTGGCTTTCATATTTTCGACTTCATTTGATTTTCCTACGTTCTCCGCTTTTTCCACTGTATCTGGATCAACGTCTGTTTCATTTCTAACACTTCCTGTTACATGTTCTTTTTCACCGCCTCTCACTTTTCTGGCTTTTCTTCTCCTCACAAACTTCGATACACATTTATTTTATGCTTAATGTTTTCATAATTTGTCGGGTGGTATTGGAAGATCTCTTCGTATTCGCAGTCGTCAGGTCTTTTATTTTCAAGTCAAAAAAAAAAAAAACATATTTGGTGTGTTATCCTTCTTCTTCCCCCCAAAAAAAATTACTTTTCCCCCCCCAAAAAATTCTCAAAAAATTTTTTAAAAAGAAAAAGCAATTTTGCCGATTTTTTTACATGATTAACTTGGTTGAGCCCTATGTGGTAGATAGAGTTGGTATGGAACAATAAAGATTAAACTATTCTATAGCATTACGTTTCGATAGATGCGTAATTAATGGTAATACTTCATATCATATGAGTAAACACTTTTGAGCGTGATAAAACTCTTAATAAAGAGCATGCGCATGAAACTCGCTCCGATTGGTTGCTATTGCAAAGCAGTGTTAACAAGAATTCACGCATGGTATAAATGAAACCTGCTTGCGCTCGTTGGATCATTCTTGTGACGGATTTCGAGAACAGCAGACGAATCCTAAGTGGTAGCGGACGAAGCAGCAGCAGCAGCAGCAGCAGTTTTAGCAGCAGAAAGGAGTTCGTGTCGCCGTGACTGAGGCTGGAAACCTCTGTCCGGTTACGACACCCTAGACTTGCACTTTTGTCAAAAATTAATGGTAGGAGATGATGTTCGGCTGACTTCACAGCGGCATCCCACAATCTTCCAAAGTGGGGGGCGCGTGGTAGAAAGAACTTTTTTTTTTTTGCCCACCCCATTATTTGGTTCCTTTTCTAAAAAAAAAAGAAAATAATACCCCCCCCCCCGGGGCCCCCGATCTTAACAGCCCCCCACGGGCCACCGCCGAACGGCGCCAAAAAGGCGGCACCAACCCCCCCCACCCCGTGTGACCACCGTAGTGGAAAAACACACGAAAAGGCGACGTACGACTTGGTTGGTCCCCGATTACGAACAAGTGATTTTAGATACACTGGGCCACAGTAATCGACTCCACTGATTGAAAACGGCTGTGCTGAAGTAAATCTGGACGTTGGCAAGTCAGCCGAACAAGATTCCGTACACCGATGATCCAGTATTTCTGGCGCATTGTAGTTAACATCAGCTGCTGACCAGCATGAAGAAGAGACTTGTGATAATGGCTAGCGTGTAGTTGTACCAGTGGATGCTTTGCAAACAACACCATCGGGTATTTGACGTCATCTGGAAGTACGGCGTTTGATAGGCGTCCTCCAACGCGGATGATACCGTGACCATCAACATACGGTCTCAACCATTTGAACAATGAAGATTTCAAGGCGTTGGTATTCATAGAACTGGTAAGTTCAACTAGCTCTTCCGAATACAGTTGTGGCGGCAACTTCAGCTGTCGTGAGACTGATGTTGAATGACTTGGCAGATTTGCGGGCAGCAGCTTGTAGCCCGCTGATGTATTTCAAACAATATGCTTCTCCACGGCGTTGGGTTGTGTAACTGGAGAAGTGGACGAACAGATACGTTGCAAATTACTCATCAGATGCCGTGACTGTAATCAAACTAACTATTGTTTTTTTTTTCTGATTTTCCCCCCGGTTTCCCACCTGACAAGAAACCAGAAAATTCAACCCCTCCCCCCCCTTTCCCCCCCCCACTTCACAAAATCTAGCTGATTTTTTTAAAAAAATTTTTCACCTTTTTTCTTCCCCTGAACATTTTTCCAGTCCCAACTTCTATGTTAGACTGGATGGTATAAACGCAGTTCGCGATGAAAGTTTTCCAAGGATCGGTGTTGACTTCAACCATTGAATGACTATGGTTAAATAATTCCAGAAGTATACAGGGTGCGGCAGAAAATAATGCGAAAATGTTCAAACTTGAATATTGGGTTAATTCGTGTAGCTAGTGACTAATTTCTGTCGAAAGTGTATTTGTTTATGTTTACTTTCAAGTGCTGCATCCAAACATTCTATTTGTTTTATTGTAAATTCGTCAAAATGTTCGCGAAAGAAGTGATCACCAGTTTGTTCCTCGCCCAGAAGAAGCCGAAAGAGATGCAAAGGTGGTAGGGTGCCATTTGGCAACAGTTTACCGCATAAAAAAGTCCCTGCAGGATGGTCCTAAGCAGCGGAAGCCGGGAAGCGGACGTCCACGCTTTGCACGCACGCCGAACGTGATCAAATCGGTCCCTGCGAAAATTGCTCGCAGCCCGGTGCGTTCCATAAGAAAACTTGCAAAGGAAGCCTATATTTCGGAGAAATCCATGCGGAGAATCATCAAAGAAGACCTGCATGCATCTTCCAGAGCCAGAGTGAAACGCCACTTGATTACGGACCGGGTCAAGGAACTACGAGTGACTCGTTCCAAGAGATTGCTTTCCTTGTTGAAAAAGGAAAAAATGATAATCCTGTTCTCCGACGAAAAACTTTTCAGCATCGATGCTGTGGCCAACAGCCGCACGGACCGGTTCATTTCACCGCAGAAAATGGAGAACGTTCCGGACAAAGTGAAATTCAAATTTCAAACCAAACATCCGGCTGGTGTCATGATGTTTGGCTTGGTGGCGTCCAACGGTTTGAAAATGCCGCCTGTTTTCATTGATGCTGGAGTTAAAATCTATACCGAAGTGTATATCGGTATTTTAAAGGCCAACTTCTTCGAGGACCAAAACGTAGTCCTACAGCGGGATGGAGCGCCGTGTCACACGTCCAATCGAACCCAACAATGGTTGAACGATAACATGAAGTTTTGGCCGAAGGATTTGTGGCCCCCTAGCAGTCCAGATCTCAATCCGTTGGATTATTCGATTTGGGCATATGCTGAAGCACGAGCCTGCAAAACATCACACCCTAGTGTGAAAACCCTGAAGTCAACCATAACACGCACATGGCAGTCAATGTCGGAGGACTACGTCCGAAAGGCATGCTCTAGCTTCCGGCGTCGGCTCGAGGATGTTATTAATAAAAATGGAGGACTCATTGAATAAATTTGTTTAAAAGGACTTTATTACGATAACTGCTCTCGAAAATGTTGATATTATTGCTTGAATTAGTTGAAAATGGGATTTGAAAGAAATAGAAAAAAATTTCGCATTATTTTCTGCCGCCCTGTACATCGGCGGACAGTTTGATTAAATGTGCAACCTTTTTATACAGCTTGGTGGAAAGAATGGCCGCACATAGCGCAAGTCATGCGATAGTGTGTTTCGTAGCAAACACTAATAACTACATCGAACATGTTTTGAAGAATCAATCGTTACTCCATGCTTCGAAATTGGAAAGGATTCTGCCCCTTCTCATCAA
This sequence comes from Aedes koreicus, assembly GCA_024533555.2. Classification (NCBI taxonomy): domain Eukaryota; kingdom Metazoa; phylum Arthropoda; class Insecta; order Diptera; family Culicidae; genus Aedes; species Aedes koreicus. Next base: position 9,414 of record JAHHFK020000607.1, on the reverse strand, counting down.
TCGAATGCAACACATGAGTGGCATGTGGATACATTCACAGTAAAATTGGAAGCACAAAAGGTTGAAAAAACTGTTGATCGCGTCTACGTGTATTCATAAAAGAAAAAGGTGAGAGGTTCGAGCTCAACATGTTATTTCTTAATAAAAAAAAATTTAAGTTTAAATTACGTTTTCAGGTAACAGTCACGTGAAATTTCACGTAGAAATAACGTGCCGATTTTTTTAAGTGCAGGTACGCGAAGAACCTTGACATTTTTATTTATTTGTTTGCCAAATTGTGATGTAAGCTACGCTTCAGCCAAGCTTTCAGCGTTGTATATAATATAAAAAGTGCACTAAAATACTTTTTTTTTTCATCATTTTTCTCCCACCAGGGAAGGATCGGTGTATTTTCAACGATCATCTACCTGCAACAACCAGAATGGCAACCACCACCATCATCAATTGTTGCAACAGCCACAACAACAACAACAACAACAGCAGCAACATCAACAGCTCGATTCGCCGCAGCACCACCAACATCAAAAGCATTCCCATCATCCGCCGCGTCAACCAAGAAGCAGCTATCTTTCTGCTAACCATCTGACCCAATCGAACTCGAACCTGGCCGAGGAGATCTGCCTGATGGCGTTGGAGAAGGATTTGAAAAGCCTGGACGAAAACGTCAACCAGATAAACCTGAAGGGCAGTTCGGGCAGCAAACGGATCCTTGCTCGCAAGTTCTACTCCCTGACGCAACTGCTTCGTCGAACCCGACCCACTAAGCTTTAAGACTATTTTCTCTGTGTGCATTAGAAGGATGTATACTTAATAGATTAGACCCACAGACAGACAGACAGACCGACGTGATAAAGCTTTAGCATCATGCATGCGACAGTTTTAGGAATGTGCGTAGAGTTTTAAGAATGCTCAATCATGACAAATGGAACGTGATAAGTGAGATATAAATGTCGTTACAGTAGAATGTTATGCTCGGAAATAAAATAAGTATTACACGAATATTTACACACAAAACAACTGCTGAGGAAGAACCATTTGCTTCAAAATAAGGCAAATACGCTGCATTGTTAAAACTAAGAAAATAGAAAGAGAACGGAAGAATATACATATATATATATATCACTGTTCAAGCTCTAGATTGGAAACAGAAAACAGTTTAAATCAGTTGCATTGTTGTGTAAAATCAACCAACGAATTGAAATCAGATTTTAAATAAAAGCATGAAGTCGTATATTTTAATACAAAACAAATATTTCAAACGATTGTCTATCATTCAATTTCACATTCCCACATTAATTATATATCCCATGTTTTTCACCCGCTCAATCACCACGTGCGAGAATTTGTAGATCCGGTCGGAGATGCTTCTGCGAATGATAATAATAATAACAACAATAATGATAAACTGTTACTGCCAGCTCACAAGCCGCTTCGCACTCAACCTCAGAGAAAATTGAAACAACCGAAAGCGTGGTTGAAATTGTATGTCAATATTGTTCGCTGTAGATATTGGAGCGGAGGCTACCTTTGGTGAGATTTCTCCTTCTATTAAGTTCAATTGTATGCACTTAAATTGTGAGTTGAGTTCACATGACAATCACCGTTGCGCCAGCTCCAGGACGCGGATGGGTAGCTCAGTGGTTACTCGTTCTGCTTGCTGAGCAGATGGTCGGGAGTTCAATCCTAGGCCCTTCCACGTCCTTGCCATTTGTCACTTGCCTCTAATAAAAAGCAGTCTACTGTGCTTTCTTTCATTGATCGCATCACTTACCCAAGAGTGCGGTAATAACTCAATCTCAATTGAAAAACAATCGACGAAATTGAGAAAGATCACCTTTCATTATCATCACACACCAATAGTAAGTTCATTTGAACCTAGTAAACATATTCAATTGAGCCACGAAGAGCTCATTGACAATTGAGAAGCATATACACACTCAATTGAACTAACTCAACTACTTCAAGCAATTGAAATCAACGCCTTCAAATCCATCAGGTCGACTTGCGGCCGTGCTCCGTGATTTGAATTCATTCGCTGTCAAATAAACAAGACTGAACGTCACTCTTTTACATCAGGTCTGACCAGGGACCTGGCGGACAGCGATTTTCCGGTAGCCAACATCTCTAACAACCAAACATCAAAAGACGCATTGTTTATAATCAATGCTGGCGTTCCTACCCGTAGTATCAAACGCCAGACGGGCCTTATTCAAATAAGGCCCGTGATATGTTGCATACTGTCAAACGCTAGTAAATAGGATAGGGTTGCCAGGTCCCTGGGTCTGACGATGTAAAACTGTCTTCTTATTCACTCCTAGGCAGGGTTGCCACATGCACAGATTTATCTAGATTGACACAGATTTTTTTTATTTTTTTTATACAGATATCTGTATGTGAAGATTACTGATTTTTGAGAAAAACCAAGATTTTAAGATTTTTGGCAATTGTCTTTCCATTCAAAAACCTCAAATTCAAAATATGAGTACAGTTTAGGATCCAACTTTTTATAAATACTACTTTCAGAATGCTGTTTAGGCTTGAACCAAATTAACACAATTGACACTGACACTACAGTCACAGATGACATAATGAAAGTCAGGTTGTGTGTGTGCCCTAAATGATTTCTCCATAAATTTTTTGATTATTTGATGTTTGATAATTTTTGAAGAAAATGTCATAGAATTAGATATTCCTTCTTGCGTTTCTATAGGTATTTTTCAGACGTTTGTAGGCGTTCCTCCAGGGATTCTTTCATAAGTTTCTTCTGGCATTGCATCGGCAGTTTTTTTTTTTTTTTCAAAACTTTCTTGTGATGAAATGTTTTGAGGAATCCGTAATCTTGTGAAGTTTTGTTATTCTAAAGGAATCACTGGAGGACACCTGAAAGAACTATACAAAAACTAAACATTTTTTCCTGCAGCAATTCTGAAGAAAATCCTGATTTGTTGGAGAGATCTAAGAAGATTTTTTTGCATGAGCTCCGTAATCATATCTATTGAATTCTTAACTTTAAAAGTTCCGCAATGGGTTTTTGTAGAATTATTTTTCAAATTTTTTCTAGGATGCCTGCAAGGATTCTTACTTATAGTTCTCCAGATATTAAATACTACAATATTTTTCCGTTGGAGAAATGTTTGTTTCAAAGTTCCGCAAGAGATTGTTCCAAAAATTTCGGCAGAATTTCTTGCAGTGATTTATACAAAAATACTTTTCTTCTAATGTAGAAATATTTTTATGCATTCATGCAGGAGAATTTTGGGAAGTACGAATAATGTTCTCGATAGTTATTTTTGCTATATGAAGCATATTTATTTCGTACGTGATTTTTTGCAGTGCGAAAACCTATACATATTTTGCGCAATTGACAAACAGTTGCAGTTCGATTGCACCGATTACAAAAAAAAGGTTTGTGGGCTTTGGATCAGATGGAGCTTCGATAATTATGGGTTCTGACCGATCCATCAAGAAGGTGCTGAAACGTGACTGTTCTCATTTGATAATTATCAAATTTACTTGCCACTTTTTGGCCATTTGTGCAAGTAACGCATGCAAAAAAAACTGCCATTGTACCTGGAACAAATGATGCGATATATCTGCAGTTACTTGTCCTGCAGCCTCAAACGATCCAAGAAATCTCAGATGACACAGTTCTGCATCCGTCTGCCACTAGATGGCTATCGTTGGAGTCAGTTGTCAAATGGAATATGGAACGGTTTTCGGAGCTCGTGTTGTTTTTCTCGTTCTAATCCAACTTAAAAACCACACACCCTTTGACAACAGTTTTATTGTTGTCATCTTAATGACCCGATGACGCAGCCATTTCTCTTCTTCTTAAGCTAGGTATTGTCTCTTATCATAGAAGCGAATCGAATCTTCCAGTCAAAAGCTATGGAACTCCTGAACATGTGCAATCAGTTGAAGTCTCGCTGATGGAGCTCTTTGCAAATTTTTGTGTGGACCTAAAACAGCTAACGGATTTATGAGTTTCAGATTTCGAGAAACATCTTTGAAAAAAGTTGGGAATATATAACGGCGAAGCTGCGCCCTTTGAAGGAGTCCCTTGATTATTGAACAATATCCGAATTTCTTTGAAAGCGGTGAGGAACAAGCCATTGAAAACGTTTTTTGTGAGCTGAGGACGATAACCATCTGCAAGGACAACGAGGTGGAAGAATCAGAAGACTTCGAAACTTGTTGAAGAAAACGTCTGATGGGAAGCTGGTTTTCACTTGCTAAGAAAGTTCATTGCGAACTTTTTACTAATTCCGCATTATTTTGCAGGAGTGAAGCGAGTTTTTTCGGAATACATTCTGAAAAAGTCCAAATCCGGAACCGCCTGAGTACGGACATCACGGAGGCCAAAAGAGGAAAGGAGGAGTTGATCAGCTAATATTTACATCAGAACTAAATTCTAAATTCTACAAATTAATGTAAACGGATCATAACAATAATTGATTGTTAATTCCGTTGCGATTTTGTTCACCAATCCAGGAACTTTATGTAATCAAAACAAACACCTCATGATTCATTATCATATCAAAACTGGTCTGTCAGAGTGCAATGATCGATTTCCCCCGATAACATGAATCTTTCGTCTACTGATCTGTTTTCATTTTACAACACAAAATGTTAAGTAAAGATTTTTACCAAGATATTTTGCAGTTAAATACAGATAAAAAAGATTTTTTTGGCAAAAATTAAAGATGGGAACGAAAAATAATGTGGCAACCCTGCTCCTAGGTGACAGTACTGAAGAGATACCTGCATCAGTGCAGTTGGCTTACTTAAATCGGTATAATGACTTCTAAACTTTCAACTAGCAAGAATTCTACGAAAGATACAATAAGCTTCTATGTTTCTCAACAAAATTTCGAGCAAGGTCAAACGATAATGTTTATTTTTAGGCAAACATTATATAATAGTAGGATATATGAACTGCCGAGGACACTGTTAAGTTTCACAACTTCCCTGGGCATTGAATACTGTTGTGCTTGCTGCACAATATGCAGATTCATGTATTGGTCTTGTCATCGAGGGCCTTCATTTACTAACAATGGAATTGAGCATGAGCATGAGCATGATTGACCGCCCACGGATGCAATTCCGTTATTGCCAGATCAGCTGTATTTGCACAAAGAACCAACAGATGATGTTTGGGACTAACATACATCTTCAATGTGTAAAAACCGGTGACACATTATAAAGCAATACCGGCGCCGGCCGTGCCCGAATGCTGGTCAAGTAGGGAATGGGAAGGAACGTGTTGACATGATACTCGCTTTGGAGGAAGCCGAGAAATCCTCTGCACTTCCACGAGAAATCACTGGGATGTTGGATAGTTGGGCAAGGGTTAGCACCAGGGTTCGTTTTGGTTAACGATACGCTGAAAGTACATACCTACACCATCCGCCAAAAGCAATAGACCGCTCAAATGTGACTGAAAATAGACAAACATAACGAAAAACAAAACAAAACAAAATAGACAAAATAAAATAAAACAGGATATTAGATATTGTCTTCAAAATATGGTAGAAATAAATAATTTGTTGCTTTGCCAACTGGCTCTCCTCGATGTCCTATATGGCCACGTTCTGCTGGACCCACAGCTGCTGCCGTCGGCACTCGTCCACATCAACCCGGCCGTCGCCGACGTGTCGGAAACCTTCCGGTAGTAACATGATATCTGTGTCTAATACACTCTTCTTGCACCGATTAATTTACAAACTAGGCCTGCACACGGAATCAAAATTCACTTTGGCACGGTTGTGGTATTTTTCTTTAAAATCTAGTTCTAGATATTTGCACTTGGTTGCAGGAAACAGAATCAATAAGAATAATAAACTCGCTTATGACCTCTAACTTTACACGGTTGCTAAACAATACACACTCGGCCTTCATTTACTAACAATGGAATTTCAAATAAAGTACCAAACAGAGAGTTCGGTAATAATCTAATTGCAAAAAGTATTAAGCTTGGAAACAAGATGGGTTGGCTGTAGGTATGGGGACGTTCATTTATTACATAAGAGGTTTTATCCAATTTCTCAACCCTCCCTTTTACTCTGAAAGGCAACTGAGGAATTGCGGTGAGTGGACCATCCTTTAGGCAGTTCAGTGGATTCCTGTAATATGGACGAACCGTTAGTGTTAGCGCATGAAAGATTAAAAATCCAGAACGTAGAAACGTGTCAAAGATGATGGGTTAAAGTTTTAACAATTAAACGAATCATTAATTATTAATGAAGGTTTAGTGTCAAAGCGTTACATTTTGAAGGAGAATGTATTTAAAGTAAGCGTTTCCGTTTCTATAAGGAAACAAATATAGCCATTTGATATAAATTAAAATATATGATATCAGTTGATTGCTATCAGGTTGTTTGTTTATTTTTTAAATATATTGAATGAAAGATAAAGTAATAAAGTGCAAAAATTAAAATTAGTAACTAAGAAGAAACAATAGTAGAGAATCGGTCATCGCCTTTCATGCGACATAGTTCTCATGTGTATCATTCCAATTGTACAAGCTAGGAATGACTTGTTCATAAACCTGTTTGTTCAGTTTTATCAGAAGGATATTTTCAAGGGTGTCCTTGCCCAATGTGGACCGATGAGGTGAAAGAATGAGTGCTAAGGCACTGAACGTCCTCTCAACCATTGATTGGGTTGCTGGTACAGACATTACAACAGCAGCAACAGAAGATAGTTCACGGTGACTCGTTCTGCGTTTCATCCAGTGTTCCCAAACATTGCATGATGTAGGTTGGCGTTGTTCTGCTTCAAGTGATTTGATAGTACGTTCAGCGGGTGGATAGTCATGAAGAAAACGAATATTTTTTTGGCTCAGGAAGTACTAGCATACCGGTCCCAAGCTCGATCCCAAGCTTAATGATTCGCTCCTAAGTTTTAGTTTTAGTTTTATTTGTCGTCAATCATATATGTAGACCGGTTTTACATTCTTGCCTTAATTCAAGACCGTAACTCACACCAATACACTCTCAAATATTCTGTCAAAATAACATAGCGAATCAAAACAAAAACATAGATACTTTAATGGGTAAAATGATTTTACCCATTAATGGGTAAGAGAGCCTGTACGTCAGGCTATCGGATATTTTTTACCCATTTTTCAAAATGTTTGTTATTTGAAAAATGGGTATGAAATACCAATTTTTCGTATTTTTTTACTTGCATTATTGAATAATGAGCATTAGAATAAAAAAAAACTACACAGAGAACAGACGTTCATCTTCGGTCTGCTACTTGTGTAAAACTTTAAACCGACATTTCAAATGTATGTCGTTATACTCCTGGTAGGCAGCGCTGCAGTTGTGCGATAACTGTCATGTAAATGTTTCTCAATAAAAAGCGTAGCACACAACCTGAAAATTTGTTTATTTTTCTCTGCACTTGCTTCTTATACCGGCTGCCAACATTAACTTTTACACACGTTTTTCAAAAAAAGATATATGGACATCAATGTCTGTTCTCTGTGATTGAAGCATTTCAAATTATTATAATAAATCATTAACGTACCTCTCAGTTTTTGTAAGCTTTCGCTATCCAATTTAACCTTCAGTTCTTCCATATTCTTCGAGTTTTCGTGGACTGGATTCCGCGAAGTTTTTTTATTTTTCGAATAGCGTACTTTTAACCTAGGGGTGAGACAGCTCAACTCTGAGTTTTTTTGATACACCGAGTAACTCGCGAGTAACTCAATATAGCTTAAATCAATTTTCATCGGTTCTTACCGGTTGCCAGGGTTTCAAAGAGTTTGACTTCCAATTTGTTTCAAAAAATAGTGAACATTCCGCTAATGGCAATTGAAGATGGAACAACGGCGAACCGTATTCAACGTCTATGAGGGTTCTAGGAATATTTAATATGTGATACGTGATTTGCTAAATTTGCTGGTTCGTAATTTGCTAAACATTCTAAGAAGCTTGAAGGTTAGGTCGGAGTGCAACGGGCTGATCTCGTGTGTCTCTTCTCCTGACCGTGTTCCACAGCACCAGTTCATAATCTGATCGTCTGGTGGAATGATGTTGAAATAGCAAAAAGCAGGTCAAGCCGGAATTTGTGGGTTTATTCAAGGAATGACTTAAATTGAGACATTAAAATAATTTTTTCTCGAGAAAGGCAAAGGTTTACACTAGTTGTAGTGGATACGATGTCAAATTGTACATGCAAAATTGGAACGATATAGGTTATTTTCCAAATCAAAGTTAAATAGAGTCAATTAAAAACATTGGAAATTGCAGCGAGAGCTAATGTACTAGCGAGCGGTTTGTTTATAACAGCTGCTGTGCAAAAACAGAGAAAAAACAGATGACAGTGCTCGCTTGCTGAGGAATGTGAGTTACTCGAGGTACCTCAAAAGCAACTCTTAAATCGCTCACGATAAGGAGCTGTCTTTCCCCTTGCTTTTAACTATACAAAGTGAGTCAGGAAAATGCTAAGATATTTTTTTCCCATTAATGGGTAGAAAAATACCCATCTTTTGGTCTCTCATTGAAAATAAAAAATGGGTCTTTAGTATGCATTATTTTGATTTTAAAAGTACCCATTTTTTGACAGCTTCATAAACTATCAAAAATGGGTACATTTTTACCTATTAATGGGTACTGGCCGGTTACAGTGCAAAGGTACTGAAAAGCACAAAGTGAAATTGAAGAAATTGGTTCACTGTTGTAGAACCCTAGTTCCGAAGTACACCTTGCTGTCTGCACCTTGTCATGCACTCTTGCGCTTTCGAATTTTATTTTGGTGCTAGTATCTTTGTTTTTGATTTGATTCACTATGTTATTTTGACAGAACTAATTGAGAGTGTATTGGTGTGAGTAACGGTCTTAGGGGCGAATCATAAGCTTGGGACCGAGCTTGTTACCGTCGTGCTAGTACTTCCTGAGCCAAAATATTCGTTATCTTCATGACTATCCACCCGCTGCTATAACCGTGGCTAGCGAGGCGTGCGTGCGACAGTTTCAGAGGATGGAAGTCTGAGATAGGGAACGTGAAATGGCCGATCTAAAAAGGGAGATCGCTTCCAGAATGGTAAAAAATTCGGAACGAAAGTTTCGAAAAGATCTTTCAAAACTTGGATGACCGGTCTAGACCATTCTGGAAGGTAGCCAAGAGATCCTGAAGACGCATCCAAACCTGTTCCGCCTCTCAAAGTTGTCGATTCGCTTCTCATAACTCCTCTCGAGAAAACAAATGCGATCGGTGACCACGTTGGTACATCGCATTTGTTAGGCTCGGGGATCCAAAGTCCGATCGAAGATCAGGTTACGCAATGCGTCCACGATCTCAATGCATCCCCTTGTGTCGTGCCCTTGGAGGACAGAATGCAGAACTGCAGAACAGATTTGCTCAGCACTGCAAGGCACAAAAAACATGGAGGCTCCCGGGTTTGAC